>JACXGM010014900.1:0-20936 GCA_016801145.1 Umbra pygmaea | reverse complement strand
ACTCCAGACTCAGTCCACTGCTTCCGCAGGTCATCCAAGGTCTGGAATCGGTCCTTCTCCACAATCTTCCTCAGGGTCCGGTCACCTCTTGTGGTTGTGCAGCGTTTTTTGCCACACTTTTTCCTTCCCACAGACTTCCCACTGAGGTGCCTTGATACAGCACTCTGGGAACAGCCTATTTGTTCAGAAATTTCTTTCTTTGTCTTACCCTCTTGCTTGAGGGTGTCAATGATGGCCTTCTGGACAGCAGTCAGGTCGGCAGTCTTACCCATGATTGCGGTTTTGAGTAATGAAACAGGCTGGGAGTTTTTAAAAGCCTCAGGAATCAGTTGCAGGTGTTTAGAGTTAATTAGTTGATTCAGATGATTAGGTTAATATCTCGTTTAGAGACCCTTTTCATGATATGCTAATTCTTTGAGATAGGAATTTTGGGTTTAAATAAATGACCTGAAATATTTCAGTTGGTGTGCAATGAATCTAAAATATATGAAAGTTTAATTTTTATCAATACATTATGGAAAATAATGAACTTTATCACAATATGCTAATTTCTTGAGAAGGACCTGTATAACAATTCCCTTTTTCAGATCCTCAGAGATTTCTTTGCCATGAAGTGACATGTTGAACTTCCAGTGACCAGTAAGAGGGAGTGGGAGAGCGATAACACCACATTTAACACACCTGCTCCCCACTCACATCTGGACCTTGTAACACTAACAAGTCACATGACACCGGGGAGGGAAAATGGCTAATTGGGTCTAATTTGGACATTTTCACTTAGGGGTGTATCACTTTTGTTGCCAAGGGTTTAGACCTTAATGGCTGTGCGTTTAGTTATTTTTAAGGGGACAGCTAATTTACACTGCTATACAAGCTGTACAATCACTACTTTACATTGTAGCAAAGTTTCTTTAATTCTTTCCAGTGTTGTCACTTAAAAAGTTATAATAAAATATTTACAAAAGTGTGAGGGGGGAACTCACTTTTGTGAGATACTGTTATATACCGTATATATAACGTTTTTATTAGAGGTATTTCATACTTACTAAATGATTAGGCGATTAAAGTGACAGATTGAAGGCAGATTGGAAGTGACTGTGAAAGCAGGATAATGTTTCTCTAATCAGTTTGGTCTGAGAAATGCAGATTGTGAAAATATCCAGCTACTTCCTTAGAAAAACAAATTTCACTTGTGATTAAGTTTGATTAGCATGCTGGAGGAGGGGTAGGAGGTTGGTCGATTCAAGGCTCAATGCCCCTGGGACAGAAGGTGTTTTTACACTGAGATACAAACGATATTCAGGTTGGTCCTATTTTGTTTTGTCATTCCCACAAAATTTGATTTTACACTTGCATTTCCCATCAGTAACCTTTTGAGATGGTTTTGTGAAGGAATCAAGAGATACTTTATGTAGGGGTGCCAACTTCATCAGTTCCTTTTTCCCAGATATTTTTACTAAGCTATGGTACATGTTAGCGAAACAATATTTGGCTACACAAAGCCTAATTAATCAGCCTGAATGAGTGGATAATCATTATTTTGAACTTTTTTTTAAGTCACTGCATTGCAGGACAGTCTATGTTGTGATTGTCAGTGGTTTGAGCATGACTATGGGTTCTCTGACTTTCCCCCGACCTCCTGCATGAGGCAGCGGAAATTGTCAGAGCGTTGCCCAAGAGTATATTTGGTGAGCGTAATTATCCCGTGCATGATCTGATGATCCTCATCCTACAATGAGCCTTATCCTAAGATCCAACAGGTCCCAGACGTGCTCGATGGGATTGATATTCAGGCTCTTCGCTGGCCATAGCAGAACACGGACATTCCTGTCTTAGAGGAAATCATGCACAGGATGAGCAGTATGGCTTGTGGCATTGTCAAGTTGGAGGGTCATGTCAGGATGAGCCTGCAGGAAGGGTACCACATGAAGGAAGAGGATGTCTTCCCTGTAACGCACAGCTTTTGAGATGCCTGCAATGACAACAACCCAGTCCGATGATGCTGTGACACACCGCCCCAGACCATAATGGACCATCCACCTCCAAATCCACCTCAAGAGTACAAGCCTCAGTGTAAAGCTCATTCTATCGACAATACACACAAATCCAACCATCACCCCTAGTGAGACAAAGCCATGACTCGTTAGTGAAGAGCACTTTTTGCCAGTCCTTTTGGTCCAGTGATGGCGGGTTTGTGCCATCATCAGGCGACAATGTTGCCGGTGATGTCTAGTGAGGACCTGCATTACAACAGGCCTGCAGCTGCTTAGTCCAGCCTCTCTCAGCCTATTGTGGACTTTCTGAGCACTTATTGAGGGATTGTGCATTCCTGATGTAGCTCGGGCAGTTGTTGCCATCTTGTACCTGTGCCCCAGGCGTGATGTTCGAATGTACAGGTGTTGTTACACGCGGTCTGCCACTGCCAAGACAATCAGTTGTCCTTCCTGTCTCCCTGTAGGGCTGTCTTAGTTGTCTTACAGGACCGACATTGCAATTTCTTGCCCTGCCCACATCTGCTGTCCTCTTGCCTCTTTGCAGCATGCCTGAGACACATTCACACAGGTGAACAAGGACCCTGGGCATCTTTCTAACAGCTGTTTTACAGGTGCATGTTAATTAATTGCTAGTTAATCATGGAACACAATGTTCAAACCCGCTACTATGAAGATGTGTGAAGTTATTCAGATATTTTAAAATCTTCTTCAAAACAGTGTCCTGTAAAAGGGGTGCTTCTTTTTTTTGCTGAGGTGATCAGAATGGGAAAGAAATGTGATTTAAGCAATTTTGAGCGTGGCATGGTTGTTGGTGCCAGACGGGCCAGTCTGAGTATTTCACAATCTGCTCAGTTACTGGGATGTTCACGCACAACCATTTCTAGGGTTTACAAAGAATGGTGTGAAAAGGGAAAAACATCCAGTATGCGGCAGTCTTGTGGGCGAAAATGCCTTGTTGATGCTAGAGGTCAGAGGAGAATGGGCCGACAGCTTCAAGCTGATAGAAGGGCAACTTTGACTGAAATAACCACTTGTTACAACCGAGGTATGCAGTAAAGCCACAACACGCACAACCTTGAGGCAGATGGGCTACAACAGCAGAAGACCCCACCGGGTACGACTCATCTCCACTACAAAAAGGAAAGAGGCTACAATTTGCAAGAGCACAACAAAATTGGACAGTTGAAGACTGGAAAAATGTTGCCTGGTCTGATGAGTCTCGATTTCTGTTGAGACATTCAGATGGTAGAGTCAGAATTTGGCGTAAACAGAATGAGAACATGGATCCATCATGCCTTGTTACCACTGTGCAGGCTGGTAATGGTGGTGTAATGGTTTGGGGGATGTTTTCTTGGCACACTTTAGGCCCCTTAGTGCCAATTGGGCATTGTTTAAATGCCACGGCCTACCTGAGCATTGTTTCTGACCATGTCCATTCCTTCATGGCCACCATGTACCCATCCGCTGATGGCTACTTCCAGCTGGATAATGCACCATGTCACAAAGCTCGATTAATTTCAAATTGGTTTCTTGAACGTGACAATGAGTTCACTGTACTAAAATGGCCCCCACAGTCACCAGATCTCAACCCAATAGGGCATCTTTGGGATGTGGTGGAACAGGAGCTTCGTGCCCTGGATGTGCATCCCACAAATCTCCATCAACTGCAAGATGCTATCCTATCAATATGGGCAAACATTTCTAAAGAATGCTTTCAGCACCTTGTTGAATCAATGCCACATAGAATTAAGGCAGTTCTGAAGGCGAAAGGGGATCAAACACAGTATTAGTATGGTGTTCTTAATAATCTTTTAGGTAAGTGTATATATATTTACATATGCTTTATATAGTAGGGTCCATAAAGGCATGGTTTGATGAGTTTGGTGTAAAAGAATTTTCAAGCCAGGCCTGCTCTTTTGGCTCAATGGGAACAAATTCCCACAGATACACAGCAACATCTTGTGGAAAGCCTTCCCAGAAGAGTGGCGGCTGTTATAGCTGCAAGGGGGGGAATTCATATAAATGCCCATGCATTAATGGGGGGGGTGGATTCATATTAATGCCCACGCTTGAGAATTAGAAGATGGTGAAGATTTAGGGGCCAATAAGCTTGAAAACTTAAGAGCAAAACCCATGGAGGATGAGCCATCATGGCTCTGACAGCCAGGTTAAATCATGGGATTGCATTGAAGGCCTTGCATTCTCCACTGAGACAGGCAACAAGACAGGGGATCGTGAAAGCATGGCGTTCGTCAGTGTACAGGAACTAGGGATTATTCATTTACCGGCCCATAACCAACGAAGAGGATTCTGGATTCACACACTCATTACAAACTCCCCAATAAAACTGTTCCTATGTTATGCCAGGTAATAGTTTTTGAGCAACAGCATTGTAGAAGGTTAAATGTAGAACAGCTGTAAGGTATAAAACACGACATGATCAAAGCACGGCCATTCAAGACAGATACGCCGGCAAATTATGATAAATGGCTCTCCACTGGATTGTAAGCAGCATACAAATGTAACGAAGTGAAGGGGAGGTTGGGAGACACTGGCCGGGGAGGGGGGGTGTTGAATTGGGTGTAGGAGAATGGACACTGGGGACAGTGAAAACCATGTCGGACCTCATCGTGGATGATATTGAGCAGAAGGCCCCGGCGATTAAGTTACTACAGCCGGAATCACAGTTTGGACGATGTGTAATTGATTTCACCAACAGCTCAGCGATCACCCCCGTGATCCCTGGGATAGCTTCACTTGTGAAAGTTTGCCTTTCTCCCAGGCTTGGCAACCGGATGACATCATCACGAAATGGAGCAGAGCACATTTTTACCTTTATCTTTGAAAGATATATTATCCATGTGTTGGGCTATGCTGGGAAAGATCAAAGGCAGACGTGCAGTGTTCTGGTGCAAAAAAATAAATTGAAACATGACTTTGCTACAGACAAATAATCTGTTTATTTCAAGATAGATTTTGTTACATACCTGACCCAGATTCACATCCACAATTCACGTTGACTTGTCTTACTTTACAACTGATATTTTTCCATAGCAGGACTTTAAAGGGCTATTGTTATGCGTGGAAGTTAAAGCAGAACAGAGCCAGACAAAAGTAATGTTTTATATTAATAATAGTAGAAACTGTTTACATGAATATAGTAATCATTATTGATGCATTTATTACCATAATTATTAAACACACATACATGCATACATTATTTATCATGTTGACAAACTGAGATTCCCCATCTACTGAAACTACTATTTTGGCCAACGGCTCTGTGGCATGTAAATTAACATTATATGTTTTTAACCCTGAGCAACATGCGCCTTGGAACTTAATGTGAATGTTGCTGGCAGAATGGGTATTATTGCATGATATTGGATTTACAACTGCAACAACAAACATCGTTCTGCCACATTATAGATTTCAGAACTGTAGCAACTGAACCAATTTAAGCTAAAAATGATGGCACATGCACATGTAAAATTGAGAATATCTGGACTCGTTAGCACTGTTTTGAACAGAAACTGAATTTGAATCCATTCATAGTTTCTCACAAACTTTTTTATTAAACTAAATAACATTTAGCTGTTATTTAGATCCAGAATGATTAAGAGTAAGTGATTACACACATTTTAGTATTGGCTAAATATTTAGTGAATCAAATTTGCATGTCATACATGTCCATCCGCTCCACTACCAATTCAGCTACAAAGGACACCACATTAAGAACTGGTGCCAAGCCAATTCTAACTTACCACACATTATATGGTAACCATATTATTCAAATCAATGCAGTTTTTTTATCAATTTTAGAAGATTGAATTATATACCCTTGTCCTCTATTAAGCTTGTTAAAATTATTATTCATGCTGTGAGTTTATGCTGTGGTACAGTACTTTTGACTTACAGTAACTTAATACTAGGATATTATAATATGTTGGGCCTATTGTAACAACGGGTGATGTAAAGAGTAGAGGGAGGCAATGGTGAACGTTGAAATAGAGATTTTAATGAAGAAAACAAAATATTAACAAAACAGAAGGATAAGTCACAATGGTCTTATTAACTGTTCACCCTCAGGCAAATGCCTGGCTATAATGCCAGTACTTCAAATAATAGGAAGAATTGCTAAACAATCAAGACTCACAGAAACAAACACACTCTGGGGGGACAATGACCAACAGGGACTAACACAACCTGAAGGCTTAAATACATGTACTGATGAGGGGAAGAATACCAGCTGTGGATAGTTTACAGACAATTCAGACGATCCATTGGGTGATGATGATGTAATGGTAATTAACTGTCCAGGATAGACAGAACACAAAATGGAGTCTGAGATCTCCTAAACTCCTCTGCCAAGCCTGGGAACTATGACACGTATGCACAAGTGTTGACATTGATCTGTATTATGTTTCCTGGTAGAGCAAATCTTTGAATAGAGAGAAAAAAATAACACAGAACATCATCCAAACACGTGCACATGTCTCTTTTGTTCTAAAGACTAAATGAGAAGGGAAAGTGAGCTCCATATGCAGGGTCAACCAAAAACCTCTTCATTCTCGTAAGTGTGTCCAGGATGACTATTGACTGGTGGGAGGCGTCACGCTTTGAGAGAAAACAGGCAGAGGATCACGTTGGAGCCTCCTGTCAGGGACTGTGACCAGGGTGCAGCGCTGAATACGGGTCCAGGTGGAGGGAACTCACAGGGCATAATTCAGCCTAACAGCAGGGGGGCGCTGTGGTAAGTTGATGTGTCCTGGCTTGATAAATCACTGTGCCATTACTGTGGCTTTAGTATCTGTTTATGCCTCTACAAATTGAAACCCCACTGGCACAGGACTAAGGCATTGCAAAGCTCTGGCCCCTGACAATTAGTTCAAGGTGGGGTGAGTTTAGCCCAGCGGCCCCATTGGCCATCCTCCTCTCTGTGTTTTGTCTCTCCAGACAGAGGACAAGAGGCATGGACATGTGTAAGCAATAAAGCAAAAGCACTACCTTCCACCACTGGCTGAGTGAAAGGAATGCAGAACCAAACTATAAAATAATAATGGGCACTGGGGCAGTGGGGGCAGTGGGGGCAGTGGCTGCTGGGTGCCGTAGACAAACACATCTGTAAGCATAGGGTGGGGGGTTGTGGAGGTGGAGGAAGAGGCGAGGTGAGTGGGACCTGAAGCAGTGCCCTCCCCTGACCTCCAGACGCCACGTTAAAGGCAGAGCGTAGCAAGCCAGCAGCCCAGGCTGGCAGCAGATCAAAAGGCTGACAGACGAAGGGCAGAGGGCAGGTTGACCTGGGCGCTAAGCTGGGGCTAAGCCTCTTAAAGCTAGATGTTGCATGCAAGAGAGAGAGAGAGAGGGATGGAGAGAGTGAGAGAAAGGGAAGGAGGGGGTGAACAGACAGAAAAAAAGCAAAAGATTATAACTTGCAAGTCCCTCCCAATTTCTGTGAAACAATCAAAGGGCTTAAATAAAAGCAATGCATGTAGACAGTAAATACAGATACACAAGAGTCAGGTAAGATAACATTAGGTACTTGTGTGGAATCATGGTGTGAAAAGGCCCTTTTCATGTGAAGCTAATAAATCAACATCCCCAAAGCCTGTTTCAAGCAGCTTTTCATAATCACCAGAAATAAACTACAATCAGGACAATAAGATAGACAGTTAGAGTCCTAAGGCATTTATCTGCTTTAAACATCTTTTCTTAGAAGCCACCAACTTATCATCAGCTTGTCAACACACTGACACCATTCTTTCAAATGAAACGCTAATGTGCTGATCTGAGCACTGCGGCAGCAGTAACTGTTCACCAAATGAGATTTGATCAAACAGTTTGGTACATTCAGTTCAGTGTATACCTTGGCAAAATAAATGGAAATCTTCACTGGTATTCACATAACAAGGATACAAGTGCAGCTTTTCTGCCTCCCAATAAAAGGGCTAGTGACAAAGCAAAGCAACTGCTTCACGGGGAGGTGGGGGAGGGCAGGAATGAAAAGGATGAAAAGAAAAAAGATAAAACTGAAAAAGTCCAACTCAACCGGACATATCCCAGAATGCAACAGGGGCCAGGAAATGCCTACTGAGAGGTTAGGGCTTCCCCCATGCTCCCTCTGACACCGTTAAGGGAATGCATGAAATGAAGAGTGACATCATGTTGCTTGGTCAACAAACGCAGGTTGATTGATGAAGACGAACGGCCGGACTGATGGCCAGTTGTTGGCTTTCCCCGGGAGATGCCATTTCCAGCCGGCCCCTACTCCACTTCCAGCCGGTGTAAAGGATATGGGCTCTGTCCTGGCCAGCCCACTCCAATGCCAGCCATGTCAATCAAACTGTCAGACTAGCTTTGTTTTCCAGATTCAGAGAGAGGCCCCATAATCTATTTAGATGGTGCTTTTGAGTGACAGTTGACTGGTCGGAGTTTGGTTTTCATTTTTGTTGTGTGTTTTCAAGTCTCCGGTATTTGACGATATTTGTAGTACTTACAAAATATGTTGCTACATGTGTTCTTGTTTGAAGCTTATTCTGTGACTACCACATTCACCCTTACGGCAGGAAGGAGACAGGCAGACTGTTCAGGTCAATCATGGGCAACAAATGCCACCGACTGATGTCAGACTAATAGGACTGATTTCCACATCAAGCCATATTTGCAATGTAAACATCATCTTGAAATTCATGCATTTATCATTTTTTTCTATTTGCTTTATGCAAATATTATCTGCATATATACGTTTTTGTTAAACCCTGTAATTTCTGTCTTTGATTCCTAACACTAGGCATACTTTTACAGTAATGTATGAATGTACTTAGTGAATATGAGTAACCATAACTCATATATTTAGGAATGTGAAAAATATATAGCAGTGGTATATTCTCTATTTATTTACATATGATTTTGTCTATTTATAATAACACTGCTCATGTTTTGCATTTTATGTTTGAAATAATTTCACCTGAAGTTTGTTTCTGTATTCCAAGATAATCAAGTAAAAAAACAATCTGTACAGAAAATGAGAGGAAGGTTAAACATATTTAATAAATATCTCTTTCTACTGTATTGTCTGGATATGTATGTCTAGTGTTGTAAAAATAACGGTGAAAAGGGAGATTAGGACATGTTCAAAGCACATCTATCACATTAATAAAAAACATAAAAAACATAATATACCATAATATCATGTAAGATACGCTGATTTTATGATAAGCATTAGACTTTAGAGTTATGCAGCTAGGGCATGTTTTATACAGGGCATCCTGTGAAGAAAAGGCCCATCTTTAAATATGGCTGAAGACATTGTAAAAGGGGAGTAAATTTACCTTTTGCAGACATGATCTCAAGCTGGCAGACTGCGAAGCTGAGTGAAGGAGGTCAAGCATGTCCACAAGAGCAGTGTACTGTCCGTCTGTGGCCTTACTAGATGTGTTATGATTGGAAACCGGTGCCACCAGTGTGCTGCTTGTGTGTGACTCGCGCTAAACACTGTGGCCATCTGCTTGGAGCCAGTGGGACCGGACCAAACCACAACAGTGGCCAAGACACACACACGCAAGATGGTCGCCAGACACCAACACGACAACACAGAGCTGTGCTGCTCTCAGGGTCTCTGGGACTCAGAACTGGAATATAGAACTGCTTTAGCTGTGACATGACACAAACATTGGAGCTTTGGGGAGATTGCCAGTTCAGATCACACTTCCTTGGCCCAAATTGGATAGTACATTTCCCATGTAGGACCTGTGGAAAAAAAAAGAACTTTGTTAAACAAAGCTCCATATAGTTTATAAACAGAAGCAAAAGAAAAGTAAGATTCTGGACGCTGGCAATGAATTCAGAGTAATTTAGGACAGCAAAGGAGCCGACCGGCCATTCATGTTGATGTGTCCACATGGTGTGTGAGGAGATCAGTAGATTGGTCCCTCAGGTATAGGCTGTTCTCTGTTGTAGATTCATGGACAAAAAACAGAGAGTGGCACATCAGAAAGCGGTTTCTGGCTCTTCAGAGCTGAGTGTGTCTGGGAGCCCATAGCAGCACAAGAGGCAGTCCTTCATATGAGGAACAGTTTTTCTGCACTTGGCATTGACATAAAAGCTGTCTCTCATTCCACCATTGAAGTATGCGCACACACACATGCACCAGTGTACAAACATGCTCACACAGACTTACATGAGCACACACACACCGACACCCGCACACACACACACCCACGCGGCAGGAAGCGTCGCTGTCGTGGACATGCGTAGAGGGGAGACAGCAAAAACAACTTTCTGTCGACACGAATAAGAAAATCACTCATTGAAAAGACGAGGCTGCAGAAGAAAGCGCAAGACAAAGGCTCGTTCTCCATCAGAGCTGATCAATCAAAAGAGTAACAATATGGAAGTGAGATTCAACCATATGAAAATCAGTGTCCTCCACATGAGAGAAGGGGACAGAGAAGCATGTGGCTGATGAGAACCATCCAGAGTTGCTGTCAGACTCACCTCCTCTACAGGGACATCACCTGAGGGCCAATCATCTCAGTGCTGCGGACAACAGAAAAGGGAATGGGTGGGCAGGAATGAGCACTCAATACTTTACAAGGGGCCATAGGGGGCAAGAGGGGTACACAGAATATTAGACTTTGCCAGCTAAAGACCAGAGGGAAGAGATAGCCAAAGGAATAAAAAGAAAACAGGAGTGAGGATAGAGAACATGTAGAATTAGCCAGTGAGCAAGCAAAGGCTGGGTTACCACTAGCGGCCTTAGGGCCACACTCCAGAGGAGAAGATAAAAGACCTTTATTAATAGCATTCACATTTACATGCACTAAGTGGATGTTTATATTGGAATTTTCTGCTTATGTGTGAAAATCCAACAACTGTAAACAACGCCATTCAGTCCCATTTCCTCTACATCACTGATATTGTTTCAACTCGGCCAACTAGGCGGTGGAGTTTGAAAACATCATATGGGCATTATCTTTTAAGTGGTTCCATGGTTACGGCTCCCCAGGCCAGTAATCACGGTGCTACATTGTGTACGTCCTCCTCTGCCTCTCCACGTTACACTGACTTCTCTGTAAACACCAGGGAGTTGAAGACTGAGGAAGAGGTGGAGTGAGCGGAGCACTAGCCTGTGTTAGCATGTAGCATTAGCTTCTTAGTGTAGCACGGCTAACACAGTTACTCCACCACCAGGATCCACCTCTTTGACATCCACAAGGTTGTTCGTATTGTGAAGCACTGGATGTTTTTTTGAAGATATACTTTAGGGGAAATGTTTTTTGCATTGTATTTGTTCTGGCTATTCTAAATCATGTGTGGTACAGGAACATCCTAATTCACGATTTTAACTCTATTTAAGTAATGGATGGAAATGTGTGTTGCCTCTGAGCTGGATTGTGCAGTATTTTCTACTAATTAATCTACTGACGTAAGAGAGAGAGAGAGAGAGAGAGAGAGAGAGCAGGAGAGTGTTGGGTATTTAGTACAGGCTTCTACTCTTCCATAACCCCTCACTCCCACAGTATTTTTATTAGACAGATATAAAATGAACAACAGGCAGGAGCAGTAATGGTGAAGGAGCCAAGCAGCTTCCAACACAAATTTGTAATTTGAGGTCAGCTGTATACTCCAATAAAACTTTACAGCCCAGTCTAAAGAAGAGCTGTCACTTTACAAGAAACAAACTTTCCTAATTAATCATCACATTAATATCCCTGGATCTTTTTACCACAGCCTGATTCATGCTGCTATTAAATAGAGAAGAAGGCAATGCCAGCCTAATAGCTATTGACATAAATCAATAAAAGACTGCAGTGAAATGTTCCTCGCTGGGGCGACTAATAAGAAGACTGTAAAAACCACAATGAGCACCAAACAGAAGTGACCTTGCTTTAGCATTCCACTTTATACTAGCCTACTGCTCATGTAAAATATGTAACCTGTCAAAATGTGCAGAGGAAGTGGTGTTGAAGCACAGGCAACCAGTTGGTGGGGTGTGGAGGGGAGTGTAATGCCAATACAGTTAATGCAACATGGTTGGCTGATGGTTGATATTGCGTAGTTGACCAAACCTAATGTGTGTACGGTTGTACATGACTCAAAGGAAGTTTTGAGCTCAGCTTTCTGTTGAAAAATCTTGCACACAGAGTTGAATCTTAATCATGTTGGTGTCAACAATCGCCCAGGCTTCAAAGTGGGTCAACGGTTAAGCTGTATTCCACTGCATATTACAGTAATAATACAGTGCCGACTTTCAGCACTAATATGAGGTTATTTACATCTATATCAGATGTTCAAGGTGTTTGTCATACCCTCATTAGTTCATTTACAAGTAAGTAGATGGTAAGTCTAGATTTGATTTCAGGAGTGGCATTTGCATTCAGAAATATGTTGCTGTTAATAGTCAAAACAAATCCAGCAGAGATAACAAAAACATTGGGTGTGGCCAAATTAAATATATGGTACATTCTTGAAAGAACACCCTGGTGAGCTCACGAACACATAAAGGCCCAGAAGACTACAGATAAAAACTGTGGTGACTGACAGAAGACTTCTTTCCCTGGTGAAGAAAAATCCCTTCACAACAGTTATCCAGATCATGAACACCTTACAGGAGGTAGAGGTATCTGTGTCAACAATCAAGGAAAGACTTAACCAGAGTTAATACAGAAGGTTTAACACAATATGTAAACAATTGGTAATCCTCAAAAAACAGGAAGGCCAGATTAGAGTTAGAAAAAAAACTCTAAGAAACCAGAACAAAATCTGACGGACAACTGAGACAAAGGTTTTACTTTTTTTAACGTTTTTTGAAGAAGGTAAGGAACTGCTCATGTTCCGAAGCATAACACCCCATCTGTTAAGCATGGTGGAGGTAGTATTAGGACTTGGGAATGTATGGCTGCCAATGGAACTGGGTCCCTTGTATTTATTGATGATGTGACAGCTGCCATAAGCGGCAGGATGATTTCTGATGTGATTAGGGCTGCATTATCTGCTCAGATCCAGGCAAACACTGCAAAACCCATTGGACGGTGCTTTACACTGCAGATGAATACTGACATAATGCATACTGTGAAAGCAAATTGATCATTTTGTGAGACAAAGAAGTGGAATGTTCTGCAATGCCCAAGTCAATCACCTGACCTGAATTCAACTGAGCATGCATTTCACTTGCCGAATGCAAAACTGAAGGCAAAACGTTCCAAGAACAAGCAGGAACTGGTGGTAGTTGGCCTGGAAGAGCATCATCAGGGAAGAAACCGAGCATCTGGTGATATCTATAAAACCAAATAATATACATTTGGGGGGATCACAAATAAAAATTACTACTTACACTGTTCCTCTAATTTGCACATTCAGCTCACATTGATTATTTTTTTTTTACTCCAATATGCTGTTAGCCTGGAAAAATCCAGACCCAAATCCGGAGGAGATATGGGTCTGGCATCGAGTAATGAAAATGACCCAACTCGAGGGGCGGCACCAAGCATGCATTTTAAAACCTTAAGGTATGCAATTGGATAACACTACGACCAATTACCAGTGGTTTTTCGCTAAGCCCCTATGGCGGAGCTAACTGGTAGATAAAACTCTTGCCGTATCAGGTCGCAAAACAGCAAAAACGTCATTTTATAAAAAAGGAACGGTTCTAGCGCCGTCTTCTGTTACTCTTTTAATAAAAAGCCAAGTCTAACTCGTTCATTGTAGTGGCCAAAGTCGTTTTAAACAACTGGTGTTAATCCATAGCGATCTTACAATGTTTACTAATGACTTCGAGGTTGCAGCGCTGTCGTGTCGTCATCTGTTTAACACACCTCTGGCACATCTATATCAGATACACCGATGTGATTGGTGCAGCTCGGCTACAAGGGCATAGATAATGAGCAGAATTACTCGGTGCCAGAGTAATTTGCTGAGCAAATTCAAATTGTGCTCTCGCGAGAACTCTGGATTTCCAGGGTAATATGCTGTGGTAGACAGCTTAAATAATGACTAAGTCAATGTCCAAATATTTATGGACCTAACTGTATGTTTTTGAAGTTTCAAGTTCACCACATGAATGAACAGAACGGTTAGGATGTGGAAGTAGCCCTGGGCAGACTAACAAACACTAGTGGCTTAGTACACAAATGGAGCAACGGCGCTGTGCTCTTAACAGACTGACTATGACACAAAAATCCTGGTCAGGATTCCAGACATGAGTGTTCGCTAAGTGTGTTAGGACACAAAGGCTTTGTTCTCCTAACCTTCAAAGGGAACAAGCAGCTTTTTGGAGAATGTACATTCGCTATATTTAGAGCAAGTGATTGATGAAACGCACGGGACATTGATGAAGTCATAGTTACAGAGGAGAACGCTGTGACATGACTCACACGTCCAGGTGATGACAGAACAGGAAGGAGTTCAGTGACAAGGGTTCTTAGAAGGAAGGTGTGCCCACCCCGAGAACTTTCCACAAATCACAAAGCAGTCTAAATCTTTATTGGAAAGTGACTAGGCCTCTGATCACACCACCTTAAATTAAGGGCCAGAAGCTTGAGGAAAAAGTTTGGATCTTGCTTGTCCCTTGCATGCTCCAGTATGCCTTTCAGATTTAGGGTGAATCCCATTTCTCTGTCTTACCCTTTCCACTTACCCCTTCCCCTTAGTTTTGCACGTTCATATGAGAGTAAGGGCTATCCCAATTCTCATTTTGATCTAGGGGTAGGGATAAGGGCGAAGGGGTAGATTCCCCTTGAAACCAAGCATTTTCCAGAGCTTACTTGAAACCAAGAGGTACCCAGAATACACTGCGCAACCAGCAACAATGGCAGCCAGATCATCAAGAGGGGTATGTTCATCCAGATAATTTCATAGGGGTATGTTTTCATCCCTAGCCCTTACCACTCGGTTTCGAGGGACAAGGGCTAGGGGTAAGAGAAAGGGGTAGGGGAAAGGGAAGGGGTAAGACAGAGAAATGGGATTCACCCTCAGACTTAACAATGCAAATTTGACAATAGCAATGACATTGCCTTTGTTTTCGCCAAAGGACCTGTTGACTGTTACCAAATTGTTACTGCTTTGTATGAAATCAAGCAGTAATCCAGTAGTGGCATGTTTCACATAAGCTTATACCTCACTAAACCATAATTGTTGCTTTCAGAAAGATTAACTAACTGCTAAATTACTAATATGACTAACTACAAATGTTAATACCAAGCATTGCCATTATATAGTAATACAATGTTTGTCAAAGTTCAGAACGAAGCTGTAAGCCTCACATTAAAAGTATCTGCTTGTACACATTAAAAGTATCAGTACTAATTTTTGTGTAGCTATTTAATAATGCAGTAAAGCAAAAAAATGCATGATATAAGCTAACAAATGTTAGCTGACAATAGCTGAAAACACTGGGTTACATTCCTGAAAAGACCATAGTAAACTCATCTTTTTCTTAATTCACGTCTACTGTAATGTGTATAAATTGTGGTATAAACATTGCAGTAAACATGTCATGGTTGCCCATCCTGGACGTGACAGGGTGGTGGCTCCAGCCCCGCTGAGCCCGTTCCATGTTTTCTGTTTAGTTTTCTGTTTCCCGGACTCTCCATGACACCATTTCTAGGAATCAGAAAGCTGTTCCTCCTCTTAGGAAGACGTGGACGGTGAGGGGTACAATGCCAATTGTCCATCATTCACAAAACTTAGCTGGCTAGCAGCACATCACCTACACATTTTCTTAACTGGGTACCCTGGCCAGCTAGCGTCCCCCTTATTGCCAGTCCTGCAGACCAGTCAGGCTAACCAGCTATCAGCCTCTTTGCCACCTGTCCCAAGGTCCAGGTAGATTGGTCTGCCTCCTCTACCAACCGGCCTGTCATTGCCACAGTCGTCACAGCCCACGCACCCTTCGGTGCTCAGTGTGGGGGTGATGGAGTCGCCCTCCTAAAGGGGGGGCCTGTTTACTGTTGAAGCTGCACGTTTAGGGGTGGGGGTACTGTCACAGTTGCTGCCTCCTGGATGTGACGGGGTGGTTGCTCCAATACCCGCTGAGTCCGTTCTAGGTTTAATGTTTAGTTTTCTGTTTCCCAGAATCTCTATGACACCATTTCCATCCACCAATGGATTGCTGTGTGTTCAGTCAACATGCATATAGCTCCTGTTTGGTTGTTGCCTCACTGTCGCTCATTGTCGGATTATAAAATGTTGTATGTCATGTAATTCAGTGTTTCTCTCATTCTTAAAGACTCCTTGTAGGTGTTTGTTTTGTAGTATTTCGGTTTAAACAGCTTTCAGTTTCCATTTGTCAAATTTCTCCTTGCTACCCACACCAAGTTACAAAACATTTCTGAGTACAAACCCTGACCAGATCAAACATTACCAGTGTTTTTGGAAACAATTCTGAAACAATCTCACAATGTCTACGTACAGAATGTGAATGTGGTCAAATACACACACACATACACATACACATTTGTACCAAGACAGACTTATTTTTTCCAAAATGCATTGCCATTGCATCTATTCTGGTAAAATATAATTTAGTGAATGTCCTATATTATTAATCTGGGACAGTTTCAGCTTTGATGTACAGTACTGTACCATCAGGCTCCTAAGTGAGTACCCTTTGTAGGGAGTGATAAGCTCCAATTTGAATTAAGCCTAATAATAGCTAATGAAGAGAGGAGGCTAGTTTTATGCAGCATAGGCAACAGATGATGTTGAGCGTTCTTTGATGATGTTGAGTGCTGTTATTGGTGTTCAATGTCCAAGGCAATTCGAAGCCATCCCGTTGAATGTGAAAAATGCCCCCCCCCAGCCTGTAACATAACATGAGTCCCTCCACCAGATAAGATCATTGGGAGATTAGGCTCTCATATCAGTGATTAGGCTAAATTTGTTTTGTCTCATTTGAGCCTCTGTGGGGATAGGCCCCGAGCGTTGGCCCCTACGGCCCCGAGGCCTGGGTATAATACCATTAGTCCTGTTATGTTGACAGTGGGCCATGGTAAACCAGGCCCTGCTTCAATCAGAGGCACGCGGGCAGGCACCGTGTCACAGTTCTCACAGGTCTCCCAGGTGAAAGATGATCAGGGCAGAAAAGGGTAAGAAGGGATTGTTTCCATGTTAATTAAAGGAGCTCTGCAGGCGTTCCCTCCATAAAACACTGCTCCCTCTACTCTAGCCATAAACACTAGCCATTAGGACAGGCGACAAGCAGCCTGGGAGGTGCTATAGTGAGAGCCATAATGAATCAGGCAAACATCATGTTCCAAACACCACCAAAGCAAGGCGGGCGTAGTCCAGAGCGATAATAGATGTGTTTTGTTTATCGAATGCATTTAATTACTATGTACATCAAGGGTAGACTAATCTCTTGTGAGCAGACTGCGTAACAAGAATGGTACAGTAGATCTCTGATGAAACAACGGTTTGTGTGAGATAAGGACCCACATTTGCTCCAGTGCATTGGACAAATCCGGAATTCACAGGTGTTGGAATGTTTCGTGTTTCACAAGGGGACGGGATTTGGGTTACAGACTTGCAGGTAATTGGAAGAAAGTGTCAGATGGCTCAGTGTTTACCGAGCCTAATAATAATACTTGTAGGGGAAATGTTGCTGGTTTGAGTCCCAACTGTACCAAAAAGTTGTTTTGTCCTAGAGCAAGGTACTTCACCCTAAGTTGCTCCAAGGGGATGTCCATGAACCTATTGTAAGTCATTCTGGTTAAGAGCGCTTGCTAAATGACTAAAATGCTAATGTAGAAAGGTGGAGGTCTTCGTGTTCTTTTCCACTCTCATTTGCTAACAGACATGGTCTCAGAACTTCAGTGTGATCAAACATTTTAGAATTGTTTTATGGGTTCCCCTTTACAAAACAGATTGCCAGTACAATTTCCACTATTTTACCAACCGTTCCTTCAAAGTATTAACAGATAATGTATAAACACAGTGATTGTCTGTTATTAGATGGAAACGGTCACACTGTAGTGATTATTCCATTTATTCTGGTTATCCTGAGGACCAAGCTCACTAACATCCATGACCTCCAAACCGAACGTTGCCAGGTGAATGCCCAGAGGATCTTCAAAATGTCCAGTCACTCAAACAATGAACTGTTCGCTCTCCTGTCATCAGGCAAATGGTACTGTAGCATTAGAACATGGGATAACACGCTAAATGACAGTTTCTACCCACAAGCCAGAAGACTACTAAATAGCTGAACTATATACCAAGACATGTCCCATTGACAATATACTTCAATGATCCCAGTGGCCTGGTTAGTCCCTGAATGGGAGACCAATGTGGTGCTGGAGGGCCAGTAGGGGGTAGTCTTCCCTCAGGTCTAAAGATCATTACCAATGCCCCAGGGCAGTGCTGGGACATCTTTCGGATGGAATGTTAAACAGGTGTTCTAACTCTCTGTCGTCACTAAAGATCCCATAGGGATCAATACCATCAACACAACCTAATCAGGCCATTGCTACAAAATAAAAGCTGTTCTCATGCAATTTGCTTGGTCAAATAAAGGTAAACTAAACTAAACCAGATTAAGAAACTACTGCTGCCACCAAATATATATCTTAGTTGTTTAACACTCAATAGCCCGTAAACATACTTTACACACTTGGTATCCTGCACATTCTCCAAGGCCAGGTACCCCCATTAACTTATTACTAATTCAGATTGCAATACTGGGAAGGACTCATAGCAAAACATTTCATTGGAAAGAGCACGCCAGTTGTATCTACAACAAAAAAGCTGATTTGAAAACAATCAGCTATGGTTTGAGATGTTACCCCCCTTCTCTCTGTCTCACTGACCGTCCTGCTTTCACCACACCCCTCCATTGTCATCGGGGATAGTATAGGTCAGAGACAGAAAGTTTTCCAGCAGCATTATTTACCCAGAAATCCCATCCGCTCCACAAACTTCCTGCTCTGTTGAAGGGAGATGTGCTTTGTGGGGATCAACCGAAGGAGAACAGATACCAAGTGTACGGTCCCTGGCTCGTCCATTAACTGTTAGAACAACAGCTCCACGCTGGTTTCCCCCAGATCCTCCTGAGTCCCCTGCCTGCTTCTCAGGCCCTGGACCACGGGTAGGAGGCCCACGAAGGATGGGCTGGATGGACATGGAAGGCCAACAGCATCTACCCAGCTGGACGAGAAAAACTCCCAGATCCCCGCAGCACACAGAGGGGGACAGGGGCCCTGGGCTTTCAAATAGCAGCAGTGTGTGACAATCAGGCCAGCTCACATTAACTACGATAAGACAGGGTAGTGAGGTCTAACGCCCCCCACACCCATAGTCCCATTCCCCCCTCTAACAACACTTTGCTCACCCCTATTGTGGTCACAAGAATCTGACAAGTGACAGCCCGCCATCCTGTAATTTGCACGCATGTCAGAAAGCCAGACCATAGTGAATTAGAAAAACAAAGTGTGGAACGGAGCGAAGAGGAGCAGGAAGACCTACAACAGAATGCAGGAGAATAGAAATGATAGCAGGAGAGATGGCAAGACCAAATTCCCTTTGAAGGGAACGATGTTCTCACTGTCACTGCGCGTACGAGTGACTCACCATGCGGATGCCAACGTTAACTCCCGTGACTCTAGTCTCACCAAAGCCTCCTCGGCCCTTTGTCCGTATGTGCGGGTTTGCGTGCGCCTACGTTCATACGCGTACATATGCTGGCCGCGTGCGCATGAGTGTGTGTATCCACTGTGACAGCAGCACATCGTGTGCCATCCATCTTGCGTTGGGCACCAGTCAGGAAGTTGAACAAGTCTATCTGCTAAGGGGAGAACTGGGGATAAGGCTGATTATGCATAGCTGAGGCATTAATCTTATAGCATTATCAACACCTTGCTGGAGCAATCTGTCTCCGTTTCAATCCAGCAGGCCACAAATACCTTCTCTCCCCCACATTTCCCTCACATTTCCACCCATCATCCTGGGTTAGCCTAGAGAATGAATCGTAATTAGTACTAAGCACTGAAACGCCAAGCAAACCTTATGGGTATAGGTACTTGGAACCACTTTCCCTCAGTGGAGTAGGAAATAACGCTGACACACACACGCGCGCACACACACACACACACAGAGCCTGTATACATCTCTATCAGCGAGGCAACCAAGCCGCTCACACTGCTGAGGACGATATTGAAAAAAGGGCAATAAACACATTTTCGGGATAGTTGGCAACAAATTTTCCATAATGGTCAGGCAGGGCAACTTTAAATGTTATTTAGGTTTTAATGTAAAAAATAAAAACAGAGTGTTTCACTTGGGGCAAAATGGAAGGCAACAGATGTGATTCCAGCCTCTTCCATCCCTAGCCCACACAAACACATGTTAGTTACCAAAATAAACATGCCACATAATCGTTCGGCGCATATTCACAGAAATAACAAGAAGTCAGCACTTGTAAACTCTCCACCAACACCACATTGGCATCCGTTGCCTTGAGAAGCCCAGAACATCATGACGTGTTGTTATGATCATGCTGTCAGCTCTATCTGCCCTTTACTCATGCCCTACACAATGTTTTTGTTCTTTCAAACAATCCCTATTGATGATTAACATGTGAAAAGTGCTCCTCGAGCCCGTCTGAGTGTCTTAAACCAGCCGTGAAAGTGGAAATGAGAGCCAATTTTGTTAAACACTTTACATTATGCTGGCTATTTACCACACCATTGTACATTTTTGTGGCCCTTTAACGTCACACAAAGTAATCTAGCCTGGGATATAGTTCACTGGTTTCCCTACAACCGTAGTAAGGCCCTACAATCTGTCTTACGCAAGCAAACTCACCAAGCGTGGGATGTTAAGAGTGTGGACTGAAACAACAGGGGGTTTGGTAGGTTTGCGTTTGGCTCTTTATAAGTTGCGTTATTTACACCAGGATCAAGCAGTGGCATGGAAACTGAGAGTGTGATTGTTTGATTGTGTGTGGGT
>JACXGM010014899.1:0-21727 GCA_016801145.1 Umbra pygmaea | reverse complement strand
TTGATCTTGTTTGTATGTCCAGTAATGAGTCTTTCAAAAGTTTGTTCTCCTTTTTTAATTCATTGATATCAGTTGCCATGTTGTTAACAGAAATATTTAGTTTGTTTGTCTCTTTCTCTAACAACGCCGTTTTCTCGTCATTCATTTCAAGACTCGCTTTTAGTGCTTTTATATCCTTACTGACCAATTCAAGTATTCCCAATTTATCGTTTATTGACTTTAATATGTCCAAATCTGCCCTTACCGTTCCCGGAGGTGAAAATATTATATTGTCCGTGTCTGTTGAGGAATCACGTTTACGTTTTGGTATCAGTTCTCCAGCTTTGCTTTCATCCATAGTTGTTTGATGTACGTAATATTTGTCAATAAATCGCTCTATTCTCTTAATTTGTTTCTTGTTATTATCCAGTTTGTTTATTTGTTTTTAATCTGTAGCTACTGTCGTTGTCTTTATTTGATATATTATATCTCAATATTTGTCTTGATTTGCTTTTGTTATCTCCCGTGGTCCTGCTCTGGGGTGAGGTCTAAAACCTGCGGTATACTCGATGTTACTGACCTGGCGTGCGCCAAAGTGAAGTCATGGGAGCGCCGTAACTATTTATATTTATGCGTGGTGCTCGCGACCCTAGTTGCAGTTTTCTCCTGAACAGAGGTGTCACAACTGAGGAGAGGCTACCGACTTTGATATTTCTATGGACTAGAAGAAGAAGAAAAAGGTGAACGATGGCAGAACTAGCAGCAGCATTGACGTTAATGTCAACAGTGGCAAAGATTATCTTATCTGTGTTGTTATGAACCATTTACAGTTTTATTATGAACTATTAACTGTGTTATTCTGAATCGTTTACTGTGCCCTCGAACTCGTCCATGCTTTCCCTTTCCGCTTTGGCATGCGCTGCTAAAAAAAAAAGAGTAGTGCGCGCCCTTTACTCGCGTGCTCGAAATCCCTGCGTGCCAGCAGAATCTACGTCATTTTGACCTCACCTTGGCACGCGCCCGGTTGGGAACATTGAGTATACTACAGGCATAACAGTCTCAGGTGAGAACTCAGCTCGCACTGGAGGAACCATGTGCCAGCAGCATAGAGCCCTGTATTCCACTGCTGGATTGCTTCTAAAGCTAAGGTCGGGCCTGGTTAGTCTCTGGATGGGAGACCAATGCTGCTGGAAATGGTGTTGGAGGGCCAGCAGGGGGCACTCTTCCCTCTGGTCTAAAGATCATTCCCAATGCCCCAGGGAAGTGATGGGGACATATGCCCCGCGTAGGGTGTCGTCTTTCGGATGGGACGTTAAACGGGTGTCCTGACTCTCTGTGGTCATTAAAAATCCTATGGCACTTATAGTAAGTATGACAACCTTTCTGTTGAGACTGGATTACTTTGCAAGTGGAGCGTCAGACATTATTGCTCAGCCACAAAGTGGAAAAAACAAAGAAGTATCCACTACAGTAGGGATGTTAACCCTGGTGTCATGTCCAAATTGCCAACCAGGCCTGACTTTAATCATGGCCACCTAGTAATCCCCCACCTTCCTAATTGGCATATATAACTACTCACCTCTCCAGCTGATGTGTGGTAAGCATTCTGGCGCCAAATGGCTGCTGTGCATCACTCAAGTGGGTGCTACACATTGGTGGTGGATGAGGTGGGCTTTCCCCCTCACTGTGTAAAGCACTTTGGGTTCCTTGAAAAAAAGTGCTATATAAGTTGAATTCATTATTATGTGGGGACAGTTGCAACAATGTGTTGCAACTGTCCCTCCCCCTGGCAGCCATCTTAAAACTAGCGATGCTAGCCTTTCACATTGGCTTTAACACATGGTGCCTAAGTCTGTTAAGAACTAAGAAACTGCAGATTAAAACTATGTAACTATAAAGACCAATATTTAAACTACTTAATCTGGTCATAAAAAAATTACTTTTTTAACCTGATTGTCAGTTCTCCCAGAAGAAATTATGACATGTGTGGGGTGACAGTGGCTCAGTGGGTCAAGTAGATCGTCTAGCAAATGGAAGGTTAGTGGTTCGATCCCCGGGTCCTCCTGACCAAGTGTCAAGGTGTTCGTGAGCAAGGCACCTAACCCCAGCTGCTCTCGAAGAGCTGGGTGGTGCCTTGCATGGCTGACGCCGTCGGTGTATGAATGGGTGAGTGTGAGGCACTGTAAAGTGCTTATATAGAAAAAGCGCTATATAAATGCAGTCCGTTTACCATTTACTTACCATTTACATGTGGCTGTTAACTTCCAAAAATAAGGAAGGGCCTACTGAGCATGTGCAGTAGGAGTGTCATGACTATCTCATTCCTGTTTGGATAAATCAGCAATGTTGCAACTGCCTCCCCTATTTCTTTTAAAATAGATGACAGCACACTAATCATCATCTATGCTGTCCACTTAATTGTCCTCAACTCCTGTCAGTCATTTGGTTCAAAGGACTTGAAGAGAATCTGGATGAATCAATATTCAGTTCATTGTTGACGTTATCTGAAAGTACAAGGGGTAAAGAAGATTAACAATGGCCCTGTTTCGGGCTATGACACAGTGAATAGTTTATTAGGTGTCAACCATCATTAGTCACACTAACCTTCTAACTTCAGGTAATTTTAACAATGCTATGTTGTAAATATTACAGAGATACTGTTGTTACCGCTGCTCTCATAGAATTCAATGCATTCAAATTACCCACTTAGAACTGCTTAAATTAGTGATATGCAACGTCTTAATTTCCTTTCTTGTAGCAGCAATATACTGTGCTGACAGCAGACTTTTTTATTTCCACATAAAAGTCATTTTTAAAATGCATTGCAATGTGTCAAAAATCAGTGACTGCTTTTCTTTTGCGATGTAAATTCAGAGTTTTTGTTGACAGCTTGATCCTGCTGCCTGAAGAACAGTTATTTGGAGATCCATAAACCACGTGACCGTACCACGTGAATGTAGCGTTTTAGCCTACATTGACGCAACTTCATCTCAAAGCAAGGTCTCTGCACCTAGCTAACTAACTAGAAAGTGAAGTAGCTACATAGCTAAGTCACTTCCAACTTCAACACGATCATGTTGCAGTTTCTAGTAAGTTAATGTTGAACTAAATTATTACAATACTCCTGCTTAACTTTGATGTGGGTAGTGATGATGACCTTAGCGCTATCAGCTAACTTGTTACTACCGTAATGCTAATCCAAAAACGAACCTGTTGAAATAGGTGTTATTAAACATGTCTCTACCTTACACAGGCTGGGTTTACCTTGGGAAACGTTGTCGGGATGTACCTTGCTCAAAACTATGAGGTAACGTACGTTAACTTTAAAGAAACCGTCTAGCACCAACACTGTTTACAGTAAACAGCAGCCATTAATGGTTCCTGTTTGTACTAATGGTCTGACAAACACATTCAAACCTTTTTTAATTTTTACTTTATAATTTCTCCACCAAGGTCCCCAACATCGCAAAGAAGATAGAAGCCTTCAAGAAGGATGTGGAAGCAAAGAAGAAACCACCAGAGGAGTAAATAAACATGGATCATCAATATTAGTTGAAAGAAACGGATGCATATTGGACTAAGCGATGGGACTGTTTAAACAAGACGGAAACAGAGGATTATATATATTTTAAATTAATTTCATTTTTTTCTATTAAATTTCATTGTAAGGAACTTTTTCTCCAAACAGTGTTTTTTTCAGTGCCTAGACTGGGCAACTGTTCTGTTTGTTTTCTCCTAGGTTACTTTTAAATATTCATTGGTTGCTATTAACAAGTAGAAATTCAAAGATGACATGCTACATGGGATAATCAAAACTCCAGAGTCCTTGACCTTCATATGTTTATGAGCATAATAGGCAAAATGGCAGTGCACTGGCAATAGTATTATTTGCCAAAACGTTAAACTATTCTTGTCAATTAACCATCTAAATGTATAACCTAGTTACTGCTTTTTAAAATATGAATATTCAGAATGAGCAGCTCACGTTAATCACATTGTTTGGGCTATATTGTATCTAGGGTAAATATTGTTCTAAAAAATTGTAGGTTTCAATATATGACTGACCAGCGAGCCTGAATAAAGCTTTACAATTTGGTTGATATTTTTCCTTTCAATTTGACACAAACTGTCACCAGACCCAACAAGATAGTGTTGTCAAGAAATTAAGGGATGTAGTTCAGGATTTCATCTAGCACACAAGGAATCAAACCGATAAAACGGAGGGCTTATTGTATGCTATTATAATTTTTTTATCCTTTCAAGTGGTGTACAATTCAGAATTGGTCATGACCCCTCCCACTATTACAGACAGGTCAATTTGACCCACTCAAAAAGATTAAAATCATATTGACCAATGGTCCCCCAAATAAGCAACACAAATCTATGCCCTTGGGTACAAGGTATGAGTTAAAACTTGCAAATACTCGGCCCGTGATCTAGAGTAATCAATTTGTTAGGGCTTATGTTGCGTTCAGAATTAAGAGATCACCAGATGTTCCACAGTTTAGCTGTAGCCACTGAGCTAGCGCACCTGTTTCAACTCAGCATCAAATTATCAGGCCCTTGATTAGTGAATTCTGTGAGCTAGTTCACTGGCTACAGCTAAACTGGAACATTAGTGTGCCCCAAGGAGAGGGTTGAAAACCACTGGCCAAGTGTATGGCAGGGTTTTGCTCTTACCTGTGCCTGACTAATTGATTAGGTTACAAATTGGTTAGAATGTCTCATTATCTGGCATTCTAGGTCTAAATTGGGGAAATAATTGAAAGCCCAAAAACCAGCATACACCAGGCCCTCTCTGGAACAGGTCTGTCACCTGTGCTTTACAGGCATCATAGGCAATTATATATTGAGACTATTTGGCTAAATACTATAGTAGTAGGCCAGCAGATGTCACCATACTTACATAGAAAAAATAACTAATGATTAAACCACTAGAGGGAACCACCCTTCTGTCACAGGTGTTGGAATATTTTGTTTTTTGTAGGCTCCTAACTGACTGAGGTATTTAAAGGTTATTTATAATAGGCAAAATCCATCCACAAATACAAACTTAATCTTTCAGGTTATGTAAATACAAAACAAATGGAATGCCTGTGGCACTGTACTGTAGGTCTAGGACTGCTCACCACTGACGTTTAAGACAACTAGTCCTTATTATACCTTCCCTAGTTCTCCCATTTCACAGTATTCTTCTAATTACTCCATTTGCTTCCAGTCAAAGCTCACTCTAGGGCCACTATATATCCTATGTAGCAGCAAGGAGAACAGCACCCTTACCCAAGCAACTGTGTTAATGTTACTTTTATTTAGGAAGTTACATGTACATCACTAGTTACCTATGACAATGTTGGATTTGGTATTAGCACAGCATCAGGTACAATCACTTTTTCTTCTGTTTCTTGCCTTTCTTTCCTCTTTTGTTTTTTGTTGACTCTGGCCATCCAAAGCCTCGGAACTCCAGACAATCAACTGCATTGTGGGAAATGTAGAAAACGTTCAGCATTGCTGCTGGACTAAGAATGTCCTCTGCTGACTTGGTGGCTTTGACACTGACAGACCTCTTCTTGGACAACTTTCTGCTCCTCTCAGTGTGTTTGACAGGCCTGACAACGTGTGACTGAGACCTGGATTCAGTTGATGTTCTTGATTGTGTTGGCTATGGACAAAGCATTTCATAACATTTGTACATTAGGTATAAAAGTTGTTAGTGCACATGTTCATGCTGTCCTATTCATTCTTCCTGACATGAAACACAAAACTGGGTTGTTTGAAGTGCTGTGCTATACCAAATGTGCTACTCAGAGTAACGATATTAACTAGATCAGTGGTTCCCAATCCTCTCCTGGGGACCCCCAGCCATGCCATGAATTAGATGTGTCCAGAGCTGGCACACCTGAATCAACTTGTCAACCATCCCTTACCTGCTTGAATCAGGTGAGCTAGATATGGGCTACAACAAATCTGTGAGACGGCTTGGGTCCCCAGGAGAATTTTGGGAACCACTGAACTAGATAACAGGGAGAGTGAGCTGTTGTTTTATTTTATTTTTTGGGGAAGAATCAACAAAGCTCTATGCATATTATTACCTTCTGCATTATTTGATCACGTCATGTATTTAGTACAGGCACATCACACCCAACCCCCAGGTCTTCAGTGCATCGTACTTGTATTTGTACATAAATAAGCGAAATGGTAATGTGGCCAGATGAACGTATGTGCCTGTCTTAGGTTTTCCTCATATCATAGACATGCACATCTTTGGCTAACCAACCCTCATCAGTGGCCACATTTAATGCCCCCTATACACAAGAATTGAAAGGAGGATGTGTCAAATTGACATGTCTCATGAGCAGACTGTAAACAATGTCTTATCCGATCTGTCTTTTCACAAACCCATTTCTGCGATGTCTTGTCATTTAAACCGTTTTCCCTTCAGAGTGGGAACCCAAGTGATCACTCCAGGTCACAATGCCATGGCCAGTACCCTCATAGAGACATACACAAACATACACCCATAGCACCCTTTTTCATAGTAAATCAAAAATATGTTTCTCACCTTCAGCCCAAATCTAATCTCTAACCCATACATTTTTTACAATAGCATTGCAACCCATCCTCAACACCTATCAACATCACACCATGCCCGAGCATGCAAAACAACCCCTATTCTTCAACTCTGCAAGGAAAGTTACATTACAAAGTATGATCATACATTTTGGCTACTAGTTCTAAAACACACTTTATCTCAATGTATGCAACTCTAAAGCAGTGCTTTAAAAAACATTTACTGTACCATTTTGTGGACATTCATCTCAGATATGATACTAGATTTTTATTCATTATCTGTAAATCACATAAGAAACCTGGAATACAAACAGACACATCACACAGAAAGATTACATTTACTTCACAAGGAAAAGATAAATGCTCAAACAGTGTTGTGTTACACCCTAACAAACAAGACATTTTCAAGTAAATTTGACACAAGTATTGAAATAACCAAGAATTGTAATAGAAATAATTATCATGACCAACCTCAGCTTTTGATGTAAAAGTCTGTCAGACACAACATCCAATTTGTTTGTGTCCTGTTGTCGTAGAGACTAGGCTTGTGATGTTTGAATAGGCATCCACTTTAACAAGGTTGTCACGTCTCTTTACGCGGCAGGGCATTCGTAGCCATCTCATATATCTTTTCTCTCCCACTAAGAATGTCTATTTACACTGCCATGTTAACCTGCTGACTATCTCCTACAATCATGAATAACAAAAACACAATAGTGGGGTGGGGGGTTTGGGCAATGTATGTTGCATACCTTTTGAACTTTGATGAAAGAAAATGCTCAGTGTAGAATTTATCTAGTATTGTTCCTCACACCACTCTCCAGGGATAGCTAAAAAAATACTTAAGTCAGACAGCACTGACCTGAGAAACATTATCCATAGAAAAAAGCTATAAAAGGTAAAACCAGTGATCTCTTTATTTATAAAGTTACATTGTATTAAAAGGACACATTTTCTCTCAAGTTGCAACTTATATTATAATGTATTTTTTAATAGAATAATGCCTCTGTACAGGACAGTGATTGCACTAACCCCTGAACAAAATCAAACAGTTTTACACTGTCCTGTCATTGTCAAAACCCCCAAAAGGAACATTCAAACAATGTTATATACATGTAGAATCTTCCAGCTTTGCCAGAATACAACAAACAGACATGTACTGTACAGCATTTCCAGAAAGTGTACATTTTACGGTAGAAAATAAGATATTGCAAATCATATTGTTGGTTTAAATGAGTGATGCCCTTAATATGGCATTTAACTCAAAATGGCACACACTGCTTTGGCACAAAAGGGTTTCTAAAACAGTTGTGAGTATAAACGCAACAATTATCAACATTGTGTATGTATGCGCCAATCCAACTGTAGACTACTGTACGTATTGTTACCATGTTATTGAATATCCACCAATTTCATTTAACATCCTGTATAGGTAGCAAGGATATGAAGCAATCCTTGTATAAACTGGATAATAACTATACATACTGAAAACCTGAGAAACCCAAAGACAAGTAACATTTTCTTTTATCTCTGCCTGTGTGAGACAAATTTCATATCTTTTAAAACATACTTCACAAGCAGACAATGGTGTAGATTAAATAGTAAACATAATGTACAGTAGGTGCCAAAAACATAAGATGCAGCATATACCAATTGTGAGTACATTTTCTGTTGAAAAAACAACTTTGTATGTGGTAAAAAATAAAATACAAAAATTTAGAAGAATACAGGTTCCAATATTACATATTCCAACAGAATTATAAAATTGCAGCCATGCACACTTAGTTTCCACAGAGAAGCACAATATTCAAGATTCAGTTACACAATCATTGTTCAATACAAACATGATGAGAGACAAAAACTACGTTGGCACACACCTACACAAATTCCCTGGAAATATACAACACAAAGTATGAAGAGGTGACCGTGACAATGTCTTATGTGCTTAAGTTATCAGAAAATGTTCCCTAACCTTCAGAGAAAGTTACCAAACACTCTCGACAAAATGAATAATGTACGAGTCTTGACAGCCCTAGGTAGTTATACTTTAGAAATTGACTATACAACCGATGTGATTAAAAATAAATCAGCACCATTGCGTGACAATTACTGTGTACTCATTCAGAAAAGCTGT
This sequence comes from Umbra pygmaea, assembly GCA_016801145.1. NCBI lineage: Eukaryota > Metazoa > Chordata > Actinopteri > Esociformes > Umbridae > Umbra > Umbra pygmaea. The sequence goes on along the minus strand of JACXGM010014899.1, from coordinate 13,047 downwards.
ACTAAGTAAAATAAGGGCTCTTCAGGCATTACAGTGCTTTTCAAGCTGCTCTGCAGACATGGATTGGGTGCTGAAACAGAGTCCTCTGGTTTTACTCACAGCCAGAATACAACACTCATTTACCATAGTCAACCTTCTGTTGCTGGCTTAATGAGCTACCTTGAACACAACTCCATCTAGCCACCAAATCGCTGGCTATACTCTTCGAAACGGCCTCAAACATATTGCCTGTGTATAGGCTTCACAGTTCACAGACCTGTAAAAATTAATGCTTACAAGTATATCTGTTAGTGATGACAGTCTTAATTGAAAATTTATTAAATTCTTGTTTAAAAGTGACTATCGAAAGCAGCCTGCCAATATTTCGTTCCAAAAAGCCTTTGTCCTAGAAATAGTATATCAGCTTCACCCAAAGATAACACTAAATAAATGCACCGATAAAAAATACAAAACCATCCAATTGAACACCATAATTTAAACAACACTGGTGCTTCAAAGTACATACCATGGATATTAAATTAATTATTCCAAGGCACAGGACAAAAACAGTAGCCAGTTTATTAGCTACAACCATCTAGTACCAGGTCAGACCACTTTGCCTCCAGAACACTCTAAATTCTATAGGATTTTGGAAATGTTCCACAAAGATGTTGGTCCATGCTGATTTAAAGGCTTCACTGTGGCTTCATATTGGACATTGAAACGATAACACTACGAAACAGCCCATTCTCGCTCATCAAATAATGCTCTATTGGGTTTACTGCAGGGACTGTGCAAGCCACTCCAGTAATATGTAGTTTGGTCTGGCAATGTTTTCTTCTCATTAATCTTCGGTGATTGCGAGCACGCTGGAGTCTTCTTATTTAAAGAGAAGAAGTGGATCCAGGACTACACATCACTGTTGTATTGAGCTGTTAATTGCCCAATAGTTGTGCGCCTGTTAGCTTGCAAATGTGAATTCCATTGAGTAACCAAAGCCTCCCCCTACTAAGTCTAACTAAAACGAGTTGTTGTTAAAGACATTCAAATTTAATCTACTTAGCTTTTTACAAATTTTGTACAGCCATCTTGTGAAATAGAGCTGTGTTTTATTGGCCTTATGCATTTTATTGGTTTCATGAGCTGTACTTTATTTTGTAAAAAGGTGTTTTGGTTACGAGAACAGGAGATGCTTATTTCTCCAGACAGGGCTTGTTTGATATTTAGCGTATGTTTTCAAGGCCTGTGGGAGAGTGAGAAATACATAGATCTAGTGGTGCTACAGTTTCACCTGTTACCACGACTATTTTATATGCATTAGCATGGTAAGAGTGTAAATTGTTTAAAAGGAACAGGTTATTTTGTTTAGAATTGGCTTGTAAACCCATGTGACTTGTCACCAGTTGAGGCATGAGTCAACCATATTCTTTGATTGATATATTTCATATAGTCATATAGCATGATAATTACAGAATTATAAATTAGGAAACTCACAATCAAATTGAGGCTGATGAAGAAAACGTGGTTTTGGACATAATGGTTGGATTGCTTAGTGAGACAGAATAGTATTATAATTAAACTCAGCTTATTGTGTAAGAGCCTGCTCCTGCTAAGCTGCCATGTTGTTTACATATTTACTCTATATACCTTTAGTGGAAAATGTCTATTGAATCAGGTGTTAAAAACAGATGTTCTTTTTGCCTATTCAACAATCTCACAGTATTCATAGGCACATTTTCCCTTGTCTGTCCCGCCCTCTCATTAGGCCTGCTGTAGTAGACCCTCCCACTGGATAGGCTGTGAGAACACCTCTCTCTCTAACCACATTTCATAGCTGTAGTGGAAGTCTTCCGGGAGGTCTACACGCTGCCCCAGAACACTTTGCAGGCAGTTGTCCACAGGGGCAAACTCTCCGTTATGGTTCTTGTCGTAGCGGCGGCTGTTGAACTTCTCGATGCTATCCCTGAGGGCGCACTCCTCCGCCTGAAAGTCCCAGGGCCGCGCGTCAATATCTAAGGGACGATAGAACCACAATATCGCCTTCATTTCGCTGGGTAATTATCTTGATGAACAAAGCATTAGAACATTCATTTAAGAGGGACAATGTACATTAATCAACATTTGTCTAAGTGGCCTTGTTCGCCAGCCGGGCAAATTTTCCACTTCAGTCCCTGAGGCAGGTTATTACAAACACTTAAACTATATACACGGAAAATGAGCACACGGACAACAACAAGTAACCATTTCCATCTGCTCTTTGTCAACGTTTTGTGGGCAAATAATGTACTTTAGAATCCGAGGTGTATTGTTCTGTGAATGAAACAGTGCTTAAGGGCTAATATACAGTACATAAAAAAATCAACTTGATAGAGAAATGATAAGAAAAGCTAAGAATCGAAGGGGGTTTTTGTACCTCCCTCTCTCCCACTAGCTGTCTGATTGGGAATACAACCAGAGACACATGCCGACAGTTGTCTTTTCTGCTCCCCTTATTAGGTTACTATGGAAACAACCCAATCATTATTGCCCGTCTTACAGTAGCTGGGAGACCGTTACCGATACCCTGAACAAGGGCATATCAATATGAATCAAGTCATTATATTCACATTCATTATTCCATTGCCATCCACTGTATTGCATTCATCTAAATACCAGTAAATGAACAGGTGTGCAAATGGATCTTTAGTTTACCGTTGCCATAGGCCCAGTCATCGTTGAGCCGGTGTCGAACCTTCTGGTAGATGGCCGACATGGTCTTCATGTTGCTTTTCCTCCACTGACGGCCCAGGTACTTGGTCTGAATCTTGAGCAGCTTGAGGACGTACAGCTGCATCATTGCCTGTTTGACCTTGAGCGCCCTCTTCAGGATAGGAGCAGACTTGAACACCACCAGCATCTGAGAGAAGAGGACAAGGAAGACAATAAGCGAGGAAGTGGAGGAGGAGAAAGGGATGAATTAAAAAAGGCAGGAAGTGGAGGACACTACACTAAGAGTATCCCATTACGCCTGGCCCTTCCCTTTTTCAGTCATATTCACTCATGTCATAGATCCCTTGAGAACCAGATGCAATAAGGAACCATTACATTCTACAAGTGCGCAGTGAACAAGTGATCTGCACCTTGACTACAGAGACACATGCCAGACGACTCTTACCATGGTCCTGGAGTGTTTCCACTTGGTCAGCTTGTTGAGGACCCTCAGCAGGTTGATGCAGGAGAAGAGATTCCGCCAGCAGAACTGGTTACTGTCTCCAGCTTCCTACGAACGGACAGAGCACCGGGAAAATAAACAACCTCATCGAATATGTAAATGCACACATATAATATTGATTAAAATGAGTTCATTTCATAATGTGCCCAATCATGGCCGACAGATACACCAAAGCTGTAACCAATTCTGGTACAATTAAATAGTTTGGGAAGAAAAAATAAATAACTCACCAAGCTCTCCGCTGTGAGTTCAGGCATGTCATGTACCAGGCACTGGGGGAAGTCCAGCACACATATGCTACAAAAACACACAAATGATAAAACACATACAATAAACTTGTCATTGAGGGATGCTGGCATTGGACCTAATCTATCAACAGTGCAGAATCTTCTCACTACAGTTTGGTGCAAAGGTACGCCTGATATTTCCACTGATAAATCAGATATTCTATATAAAAAATAAAAAAACACCTCAACCTTACCTGCTATACATTCACTTATTTGTGACATACAACTTGAAAAGCTATGGAAATCCAGTCTGTTCCTAAAAATTTTTTTGCTAACATTTTATGCAAACATGTTAAGCCACTTGAGACAATGATTTAAAGCCATTTATCTAAGCAAAAAATGTTTGTTGATAAAAAACTCCATAGCATTTAAACACAAAGAAACATTCATTAAATGAAATTGAACTAAAACATCTGGTGTTATTAAAACGTCAGTATTTAGTTTAATATGCAAAAGAGGTTCAACAACCTTTGATATTTTTGTAGACATTTCGTTACTGTTATACTGTACAGTAGGGGTATTCAAATCCTACACTACGAGGGCCGGAGCCTGCTGGTTTTCTGTTCTACCTCATCATTAATTACACCCACCTGGTTTACCAGGTCTAAGTAAGTCCCAGATTAGACTGTTGTAATGTATAATGAATAAACGGAGTGGAACTGTGCCAGATTTGATTAGGTCTGCTATACAGTGTTTTTATGACCAAATGTACTTTTGCAGGGAAGACACCCGAGACACATGTCAGTAATGCCCTTACTGACTGAGTGTCAGAGTCCTACCTGTTTTTAGCACTGATGTAAGACATAATGTTCTGATTGAAGAACTTCAGGATGAGTGGGATACAGTTGGCGAAAACCAGGTGTTGTGAAACAATCTCAAACTAAAAAAGATAGAAAAGAACAGCAAGGTCACTGATATTGTCTTTCGGTCCGTTAGGGCAGAGAATTGCCAGGCAGCCTAAGATACAATATCAAGACATTTGCTGTGGTTAGCTTTTCGCAGTTCTATTTCTTACAACTTGATACACTGATTTTATTGAATAAAATATTGCTCAGTATATGTCTGCTGCTATGAGCGAGTAAAGTGTCAGAGAGAAATATAATATTATATAATATACTGTACAGCTCTGCAAAATCTTTAGTTTCTCTGGTTTTAAGATTCATAGGTATGTGTTTGGGTAAGATTAACATTTTAGTTTTATTTCATGAACTACTAACAACATTCCTACTGTCATTCAGTAATTTATTTGCAGAAAATGACTAGTCAAAATTACAAAAAAATTAATAATGCAAATATAATTTCATATTCATTTTTACACAATTCTAAAGTTAACTGTTTGATGACTTGCGACCATTCATCTTCCTCTTGATCACATTCCAGAGGTTTTCAATGTGGTTCAGGTCTGGATATTGGGCTGGCCATGACAGGGTCTTGATCTGGTGTTCCTCCATCCACACTTTGATTGATCAGGCTGTGTGGCATGGAGCATTGTCCTGCTGGAATAAACAATCCTCAGAGTTGGGGGAAAATTCAGAACAGAAGGAAGTCAGAGTTCTTCCAAAGCAAAAATGTACACAGCTTGATTCATGAGTCCTTCACAAAGATAAATCTGCCTGATTCCAGTCTTGCTGAAGCACCGCCAGATAATTACAGATCCTCCACCGAGTTCCACAGAGGGTGAGAAATTGTGGCTTGTAGGCCTCTCTAGGATCTTGTCTAACCATTAGATGACCAGGTGTTGGTAATAGCTGAAAATTGAACTCAGAAAAGATGGCCTTACTCCAATCAATGGTCCAATCCTTATTGACTTTGGCACGAATGCAGCCCTGAACCTAGGAGCCTGTTTCAAACCGTCCTCGCCATTCTTTTTGCCATGCTTTGTGTAGGACATTTCATGTCATCCTTTGGTTGTTGAGTGACATTTGAACAAGTTGGTCATTCCTGTCAGTGGAGTAGGTTTTTTGCCCTCTGCCAGTCTGTGGCTTTGTTGTCTGCTGCTTGACCTTTTTCGAAGGAACTGCTGAAATGTTAAGGACGGAAGCAACCCGATGCTTAATGTATCCCTCTGCCAGTAAAGCCAGAATTGGACCCTTCTTTTCCTCACTCAATCCTTTCCTTCTCAAGTCTTTTGTCATGGTCATTAGTTACCTTTGGAGGTGCGACTGTTTTTACCTTCCAGCTGGTCTTATTGAAAGAGGATAGTATTTACCACAGCAGTGGTTATTATACTTTTTGGTTCAGGTGATCACCTTATCAGTAGAATAAAGTGTACCCGTTTTGGAATTCAACAGACATTTGAATGGAATACTATATAATAATATAAAAGTATTGGAAAATAAATGGATTGCCTATTTATTGGAGGATGTTTGTTTAACCTTTTTGTTGACACGATAGTAGGAAACAGAGGCTGAGAAGACATGAAACAGAAAGGAAGGACGGGGACATGCATGTTCCGAAATCAGGAGCTTGCACCGCTACACCAAATTCAGGCACACGGATTACCTATTTAAAGGCAACAGAATTAGATTAGAAAAACTCAGCCATCTCCCACAAAACAATATTACTTTATTGTCCAAACAATTCAATAATATCGTCAAAGAGCTGTACAGCTGTATCAATGATCAATGATTCCCCCCATCACTACAGATGAAGTGGCACTAAAGCTTTCATTATATTATAATTATGAATCCATAGCTATTAAATGATGTATCGTTATTCATTATTTTACCAGGGAAGTTGACAGAACAGTTGCAGTAAGGACCAGGGGAATAACTATAACTGAGCCTTAAGTCAGAGAGGGAGACGTTTTAATGACTACGATTAAGGCTTACCTAATAAACGTAAACTGTAAAAGCATCAACGTTGAGATATGCTAGCTCTGAGCCTAAGCATGGCTTCATATCTCTCATGAACAGATTGCAGGAATCAGGATGAGAAATGAGTCTCAGAGCTTCTGCTCTGCAAGGCAAGGCAGGTCAGGAGCAGTGGGATAGTGACCGCATGAAAATATGAGACCCTATTTCTTACAGGCCGACTTCCAATGTTACAGCCAATAGTATTGCAGGACACATGTATTCAAAGGCAGATTCTTTGGAGTGAAACAGACACTAATGACTAAAGCCATCCACACTTTCACGAGGCAAATGACGGAGTATTAGATAAGAGGATTTAGCCAATCTGTTGTTCTTTGAAGTACTTGTCTCCACACGGAGCTTGTGTGCCATGGCTGTTTAAGAGACTCAACCACTGGCACTCATTTAACCCTGCAGTCTGCTGATGTCTGTAGCATGCATACTTCTCTGAAACAAGCTTTGGTAGTTGAATTGTAGGTAGCAGACTTAAAATGCAGAGCCGTAGTCCAGTTGGAACCCTCCCCACCCCAAGCACATATGCAGCTCCTTGTGAAGCCCAGGTTAATTACCCGATTCAGCCATATGTCTCAAAGTCAATTTTAAAAAAAGTCTCAAAACAGAGAAGAGAAATTGTTTCAATCAAATTCAAAGAGCTTACATATACCAGACACAGTTTCTTCATTGGAAAATGCCTGAATCGACGATCTTCACAACCATCTATGTTGCTTAAAGTACCCACAGAAGGTGTGCTTGAAAATTAGAAAAATCCACTTGATCACCAAGTTGCGATTTGAGGCTATACAGTTGCGATTTGAGGCTATACAGTTGAAATATCTAAATATCTTTGCAGATATGCCTACTGGCAAGGACGGTATAAGAAAATCATGCAATATCTAAATGTACTTATCGCTTACTTTAAAGAACTATCAGTAAAGGAAATTGACAGCTCATGTGGTATGCTAACCTATGCAGAAACATTGACAAAGCCCCGACGCATAATGATTATAATGATATCAGAAAAAAAGCTTTTTCAGGGATTTGGAAAATGCATCATCCACAATGGCCTCCCTATGAACCTCATAGCATTATCATACTTGTGCAGTTTTAGATTTCTGTAATTTATGATCCCACTAGTGGATATGGAAGCATAATTCCATAAACATTCCATACATTGTTTTTTTCTCCAAATTACAGATATAAAAGTGCATGGAATTGTGTAGGAATTTTCGATGTAGCAGGCTACTCTCCTGACTCCCTGGCACGGCCAATTATTTGTGCCAGTCTCATCCATTTCCATTTCATACCCATGTCTACTTCCTACTTTTGAGTCAATAAAAATTATAACTCCCCCCAAAAAAATGATTTAAAAAAACTAGATTGGAATCAGCAGAGATATTCTCGATATTCCATCATTCCCAGAATGGTGCAACTCTTAAATGTGAAAAATTTGAATGAAACATTTGGACAGTAGATGGCTAATAGATGGCTAATTTTTCCTCCAGCTGTGTTCATACATTATCCTTTTAAATAGAAAACCAGCTGCTATTCCATCACAAACCCAAGGGAAGGATCCTGACACACTGCCCTCATGTGAGGTGGTTGAGGTAACATCACATGCTGCTCCAAACTGCAGATGCTCCATTTGTCTGTGAAGTTGTATCCACCTTCCAATAGTGGCAGTGTGCCAACATTGAATCATTTCACCAGGATTCTTTGTGCTGAGAGAGACACTTATCTTTAGGAAAAGCTACAACAGGGGAGCAATCAATGAAACCAATTGCTCCGAAAATAGAAATTATAATCCTCCTTAACATGAGCCGATTTTGGAGGGAGCTCAGTGTTGCATTGTGGGAGACGGACGGTGCTGCCATGTATCCGCAGCTTCAAAGTGTCATGGTGCCTCTCCAAGCGTTCTCCTGGCGTCTGCCTTGATCCCGACACGGCTCTCACTGTCAGAGCGGAGTGCAGCAGAGCTCTGACGGTTATCAGCCCAGAGCACAATCTGAGATGTCAGCTGGCTGGAGCCAAAAGCTGTGCGTTTCATATTAACATTACATTTAATGAAATACACCACTACTAAAGAATAAATAATTAATACTTGAAAGAACGAAATTGGGAGGGGAGAAAAACAGGAATAGAAAATTAAGTAAATAATTTGCATACATTTTTTTTCTTATCATGGCCATTTGTTGTGTTGCTTAAAACTCATCTGCATGTTGTCTATGAGAAGGTATGCAATAAAATTTGTTTATGTCCATTTACATAATCATCGTTCTCACTGGTGCCCTGCCTAAACATAGGATTTATTTTAATACAATGAATCATTCTGAAAGCATCTTAAATTGTGTGACTATCAGTAAAGGGGAGGGCATGTGATGTAAGCAGCCAGGGGCAAAAACATTAAGGGGAGGGGGGCAGAGAGAAAGAAAGACAGAAAAATGTGGGGCAAGGTGATTATATGGAGCAGAGGCTGATATGGTTGAGGTTGGGGGTGGGCATTAGGGAATGAGATGACAGAAAGCTGTAGCAGACCTGAGGGGGAGGGGTTAAAACAGAAAGGGGTGTGGTCAGACAGGGGGTGTGGCTTACTTGGTAGACATGATTGAGTTTGAAGTGCTTGAGAAGCAGGAGGAGCAGTGCAGAGATGGCCTTGACGATAATCTCCTTATGTCTGTTCACGTCAATGCCCAGCTTCATGCTCTGCAACACTGTGACTCTGTGATCCCACGCAGTCACCACCGACACCACGCAGTCACCACCGACACCACGCAGTCACCACCGACACCACGCAGTCACCACCGACACCACGCAGTCACCACCGACACCACGCAGTCACCACCGACACGCAACGAAACAAACACAGAGAGACAACTTTAACGTGACGCTCAATTCTGTACAAAAAACAAAATGGATTTCTGTCTTGTTGTCATCAGGCAGGTGAAAAAGTAGCAGCATATCAAGGATTTGACACTCACGGCATCTCCTCAGGTAGCACGTCAGCCAGGATATTGATGGAGTCCGTTTTGGCCTTGGATGTGGGCGCGGCAGCTAACAGCAGCTTCAGCAGGGCAATCTGATAAAGATAACATCACGGTTGCCAACTCTCATGCATCTGGCGTGAATCGAAAGCTTTCAACATTAAAAAAATAAGCGTTTCCATTCTATTTGTTTTTTTTGCATAAATCAGGGTTTATACTAAGTTAACAAGGATGGACATTTCTAAAATTAGGGTTAGGGTTACCAAAAGTGTTCTTCGCATGCACAAAAATTTTACGGCAGCCAAAGTCCCAAAGTTGGCAACCCTGCAACATGCTTTACATTTTCAGCCCTTTAGACAGAACAGAACAAACTAAATCACAGTGAAAAACTATGGGGTAGGCTCTGTAGAAAACGTAGGCACTCACCACATATTGCGAGAGGTTAGGAAGCATTCCCAGATACAGGATCTCCGTTGGTGTCTCCTCCACGTCCTCTTCTCCCTGAGCAACGCAAGACGTGAGACATAGCTGGCCCACTGACGTTTCCACTGACAAAGCCATGCTCCAAAACTTTCAGTAAGAGCCATAGTGGCCCAGTCCTCTAAACCTCTGACTCAGAAACAGTAATGCTGGAGCATGGGTTTAAAACCCATTTTCAAAAGACACTCAAACTCGTCCAATACCTCAAAATACATTGTGAGGAGAGTTTGTGTGAAGGGTGTTTGTGAGAGGTGTCACTGACCAGTGTCATAGGGCAATGTTGAAGTTCCTCCTCTCTCTTGATCTGCATCTCAGCTATGGAGACATATTTGTGCTGGAGTGAAAAGACAAGTGTTGGTGTTGTTGGATGTTCTGATTTAGCCTAAACCCCACAATACAATGTGGAAACCATGATGAAACATGAACCTTGATAAAAATAATCTAACCGCAATTCATTCTTTTCCACTTCTCACATTTTCATGGAGACATCTTTATGGTGATTTACTACTGCAAGGGTCTCCAATAGAATGATGTGGTCTACTTATACCGTAGCTTGCTAAACAATTCTGGAGGTAACATGAGGTTTAGGTACTTTGACACATTCATTAATTAATCTCACATATTTAATAAACTGCACTGACATTTTTCAAGTCATTATTATAAAGCTAAACATACAGTAACTTCTGGCAGTTCACTTTCCACCAATTTTTGCTATTTGAAAAACAAATTATAACCTAGGAAAATACAATTGAGAAAATCTTTCAATTCTGATCAAATGTTCTTACAAGGTCTATAGACAGAAAACATGGTGTAGCACTAGCTCTCTTGTAAACTAACCAAACATCCAAACCACCACTGAAACAGTTGCAGAGAACAGAATGTGCCTAATAAACTAAATAATCGTGCAATGATTGTATTTAATAGCTTTCATTACGGAAAGTTTGGTTACCACTGCACTACCGATGTTATCATGAGCACATGTGGCCAATGTATTCTAGAAAACCCTTTTTCTGCTTTTAATCAGACCTGACAGCCCGCCAATCAAAAGTGCATTCATCAGCGTAATAGGGTTTTACTGTCAGTAGAAAGAGGTAATTGATTTTTAAATGGGATGTCAATGTTCAGGTTGAATACACAGTTGGAGTATCGACATTTAACACCAATGGAATATCTTCATTGAGGGAGGGAGATGTTGGGGGGGGTTAAAGATGGTTCCCTCCTCACCTGTTTCAGGGTTTTCACGCTCTCGTGAATTGGTCTAGGCAGGCCCACCAGGGTATCTGTGTCACTAGAAAACAACCATAGCATCAGCGACCAAGGCGCTTTTCAGTGTATTATGTGAAGAAAGTCTGATGGGAACACTCACTTTCCCAGAGTGAAGCCAATGAACTTGTTCCTACTCGTCTCTAGGAAATGCTCGATGTCTTTCTCTCTGTTATCAGACAGACACAGACAGACGAGAAGCCGGTTTAGAAATTGATTAGGCCTACTGCATCAAACTCGATTCCTTAGTCTAGTTTCACAGGTTAGTGTGGAGTCTATCCAAACATGCTGATCAAAGACATGACTGCTAACCAATCACACATCTGAGCCTGAGCAGCAATGCTAGCCACAGGGTAGTATGGAGCTAAAAGAGTCTCAATAAAGATAAATGCACACACTACATTCACATATGCACACACAGGATTCATACATGCACACACAGGATTCATACATGCACACACAGGATTCATACATGCACACACATGATTCACAAATGCACACACATGATTCACAAATGCACACAATTAAGAAAGGCAAACAAAATTTACAAATGCACACAAGATTCAGAAATGCACAGGACACGATTCAGAAATGTATTTCTGATGCACACAGAAATAGATCTTGATTTACAAACTGCTTGCGGTCTGTGAACGTCACTGCATTAGTGTGTGAATTTTGAGACTCCCGTGACGTAGCAACACATTTTTATCAGACTTTAAATTAGTTAATCAACTTAAATATTAAAATGTCTAATGAAATGTAATGTCTTTCATTGGTGAAATTTGAGCAGAAAATGCTTGGCAGAGGCAGAAAAAACAGTTGTCCTTCCATCGGTGATGTTAATCTAAGTTAAACACTCCCGGCTCCCGGCGCTATGTGAACGCGTTCATGTGATTGCCTTATAAGTAAACAATCCCCCACATAGGGTGCGTTCTTGTGATTGGTTGCAGATCATTCCCTGTTTAAAAAAACGCATTTGTATCGAGCCACGTCAGGGGAGTCTCAAAATTCACACACAAATGCAGTGACGTTCACAGACCGCAAGCAGTTTGTAAATCAAGATATATTTGTGTGTGCATCAGAAATACATTTCTGAATCGTGTCCTGTGCATTTCTGAATCTTGTGTGCATTTGTCAATTTTGTTTGCCTTTCTTAATTGTGTGTGCATTTGTGAATTTTGTGCGCATTTGTGTATCCTGTGTGTGTATTTATGAATCATGTGTGTGCCTGTATGAATCCTGTGTGTGCATATGTGAATGTAGTGTGTGCATTTATCTTTATTGACTCTTTTAGCTCCATAGGGTAGAGTACTGAATTTGCACAAGCGAGCAAGCAAACGCATGCATGCAGGCTGCTCAAAACCTCAGTCACACTCAGTTCTACCGTACTTGTGCTCTGTGTGATACTGGGATCTATAGCTGTTCATTATGGTTTAAGGGCGTAGAAACACAAACACTCATGCTTGTTGGGGTAAATAATTAATGAGTTCCCATATAATGAGAAGTGGATGATCAGCAGTGGAGGCTTGTCCATTGAGGCAGGGGAGGTTGTTCCTCCTCATTTCTTTGAGAGGCAAAAGGGAGTTCAAGAATTTAAAAAACTGTAATTGGTTCAAATAAACTCTTAATAAATCTCTGTATAACTTATAATTCATTTATTATTTTGAAATAAATAATTTAAATGATGATTAAAATGCCTAAACAGTGACATCTGCAGGCAGATTGGTGAGTTGTTTGGAAAATAACATACTGTAGACTACTAGAGGAGGCTAGAGGAGGTAATCGTCTCTTACCTCCCGGGCGGGACATCTTAGGATCAATTCAATGCACTTCTATTTTTTCATACCTTTTTCATGCTAGTTTCTTATTTGCCAAGACACATGTCACAAGATGCCTCGGAGGAACCCTCTCCCTTACCAATCAAAAACCACAATACAATATTGACATCTCGTTCGTCCAATGATTTGTTCCAAATGTCATCTTCAATTCTCCATCAA
>JACXGM010014898.1:0-21727 GCA_016801145.1 Umbra pygmaea | reverse complement strand
GCCTACATTCATTTTTCCTATCTCCAAAGTCCATTGGACTCACACGGTGACGTCAGCGTGTGAAAATACCCCGCGAAATTTCAAATCTTGCTCTTACACTAGCCAGGCATGGGTAAAACATATCTCACTGTTCTACAAATGTCTGGGGGAAGCTACTAGCACCTCCAGATAGCTGTAGGGTGAAGTATCCCTTTAAACCTCTTACATGAAAATGTATAATACGTTTTCAAAAGATATTTGTTACTCAATCCTATTGGGGATTTGTATTATCAACAGGTTAATATAACATGAATACACAGGCACACATCCAAAGGCAAAGATGTAAGTTCAGCTTACCCACCCTAAATCAGGAAACACACAACTTCAGCCTACTTATGAGTACAGACAACACATGAATAGCTGCGGTTTCTTACAGGTTTAATAGTCGGCAGGTCAGAACTTGTTTGAAGGAGGGTAAACAATGGATTTGCTCTCACCACGCAGCATTTACTGTATGCTATATGATGATGGTATGCTGAAGATACTGGAATAGAGGTTTCTAGTTTAGGCTGGCCTGTTATAAAAAAGCTGCTGGCACATTCAATCACCACTTTTCAGGACAGTTGGATTTCCCCCAGGAGTTATGGGGCTGTTCCATAAAAGTGCTGCGCATTAAATATTTTGTTTTTCAATCAAACTCATGGATGGTATTGTGTCTCCGGGCTCTTTGGATCACTGAAATCAATCTCCGACACCTGTGATAATTAGTTTGCCAGGTGAGCTTAATTAAAGGAAAACTACTTAAGAATGATGTTCCACATTATTAAGCAGGCCACAGGTTTAAAGCAATATGGGAAAGAAAAAGGATCTCTGCTGCAAAAAAGCATCAACTAGTGCAATGCCTTGGATACTTGTCATCAGATTGTGCTACTTTCTCAGCTTCTCACAGTAAAACGTCTTAATATAACCAAATCTTATGAAGCATATTAACCAAATAATACAATAGCCTATGGACTGTAGCATAACAAACAAATAGACGAATAGAGCATATTACAAGATATTTTTACATTAACTTAATACAGTCACATTGTAGGCTAACTAAATAATCAAAGCAATAACATGCAACTGAAAAGGTCTGTGCATGGCCCTGGCCTAGACAAAAGTGTATTAAAAGTTTCTCCAAAGACAGCTTTGAATTAGGAAATGCCATTTGCATTGGAACAAATGCCCTTAAAGGTGCATGGCGCTGCCATAATGAGTATCCTTGGAGCATTTAACTGACTTGCTCAAGGACAGAATGACCTGTTATTCACATTGTCATGTCAGGAATTAGATTTATACAGTATAAGGTGTAACGTTTTTGCTCCCATGGTGGGGGGTTACCCACGAGTGTGTCCCACTCCTCCAGACACCACTACACTACTGGGCCTTGCCCAAAACATGAAATAGAGTTAAAAACAGTTACTCCTCCTCAACCATTAGTAGGGTCGACCTCAAAATGTTTGCCTGCAGTATATAGTGTAGCAAGGTAGTCTTCAGAATGTTTTATAATAACATTTTAGAGGACCCCACAAGAGTCCTAATTAATTTGAAACCCAAATAAAACACTAGATGAAAAAGCATATTTCTGAATCTAAAAGGCTGTTTTTGTTGACCTGTTTTATCCCTCTCACTCCGTCTGCCTCTGTCTGTCTGTGTGTGTGTTTCATCGCAGGATTGGTGGTGGGGGGGCTAAGGGGTTGTTAAAAATTCTGAGAGGCTGCGTCAGTCTCTCTCTCTCCACCATGCGCTTAGATTTCTTTAGGTTTTGTTATGGACTAATTTATTCAACACTTATGTTTACATTTTCCACATGCATCAAAAAACCTCCATTACACCACTCATATATTGAATTCCACACCCCACTTCTGTTTGGATATGTAGACTAAATAAATATTTGTTATTCCTTCAAAGTCAGCATCTTGGTGTCGTGATCTAGAGCTGTTAAAGAAACTGACCTCACTTGATTTGTCTAGGGACACGTTTGTGGTTTAAGAATTAGTGGTAGAACCCAGGCCATTATAATATATGGTGTTGAATCAAAGTTTCTAGCAGAAGGGAGTTCCTCAAATTTCAATTTTGGGTTCTTTATTGTTTAAAGTATACAAAGATTATATTTGCAACAATGTGAGGAACTGTAAATATAGTTTATATACTGCTGTGGATCCATCCCTTTCGCAAACATTTGCTCATCTCCTTTTCTTTACAGATCTATATGCTGATGCTGAATGCAAGTAAAACAAAATATACTTTTCTCTTCTAAATCCAGATCTCAACATTTATATGAGCATATGATTAGTAGTCTGGTCGGTTCTGTCCTAGAACAATATCCCTCCACAAATACCTGGAATTTGGTTAGATTAAGATTTTTCATTCAAAACACATGTTGCAGTATTGGAATCAATTAGAAGCTGAGGACTAGAATATTTTTATTTTATAGAAACAAATTGTGCCTGGCTCACCAGCATAGAAATGTAAATGTAGAAGGTACCTTCATGTCAATATTGGACTACGGTGATGTACTGTATACACATGCATCAATATCAGTGCTAAAACTCCTTGATGCAGTTTATCATGCAGCTCTGCCTTATATTACCTCATTGTTTTATCTACGCAGTTGGCTGGGCTTCCCTGGACTCCAGAAGGACCAGACGTTGGATGACATTTGTATACAAGGCCATAATGCACAAACCGCAGTTTTATCTGCACTAAAAATCTAACTGGAAAATCTGTGGTTCTAAAATGCTCACAAGACTGGTTAATGGTGGACATACCATGGGCACATTCAGACTGGGGAAATCAGAATATGTCTACCATGCCCTTCACTCTAGAAAGCATTTCCAGAGAGAGCTTGATGCGTTTGTTCATTTATAGGACACATTAAATTTCTGGTTCATGAGCGGTTTAAAAAAAAATTACATTTTATAATGCTGGGTTTACTGGTGACCAGTTTGGTGACCAATGTCTAAACAAACAATGGATGACCAAAAGTCAGAACACAAGGCGACCAGGCAATGCTAGCCAAGGCTGGTTTCAGCAGTTAAAGCACAGTCCAGGTCACCACAGAAACTGAACACAGAGACGCTACAGTCAGGATTCGTTGTTTATCTAAACATCAGTGAGATTATCCCTCATCCTACTTGGATTAGACGCAGGCACTGATTAGATAGTGCTCTGTAAACAACATGGCTAACTCTGCTACACAGGTAACACAATGAATCACTGATTACACTCCAGACAGCCAAGATAGAGAGAGGAAATGATGGGTAAACAGGGAAAATGATGTGCAGATTACTGGTACAAACAATGAGAGCCTACCTACATCATGTAACAGTAGAGGCTGACATGGAAGACTTCAGGCAATGTTTGAGACACGGTTTTGATGCAAAAGTGACTACGGCACAGAAAACATTCTCTCTTTCTGTGTTTCATTATTGCCTTAGGACCTCTCAGAGCAGACTAAAAGAGAAACAATGAGGGACAAGCTAGTAGAGCTCGGTTGAATAAATTGTCACCTGAGCAAATTAACATGAGTAGTAAGAACAGGAATTTTAGAATTGGTAAAGACTGTAGTTCTAGAAGATTCCTTGTTGCAGACAGTTATGCCTTGTGATAAGAAACACATGTATGTCACATTTAACTGCGGTTTGAGGTAGGCTTGGGGGTTTCCAGTAATTTTAAACATATTTATTTGCCTGGGGTGACACCAAAAGGGAAAAGTGAGACAGCTAGAAACCCCTGTAAAACAGCAACAGTAACTCTTGGCTAAACTCTGACCCAGCTTCCTTGCAAAAACCATGTAGCAGTAAAACCTAAACACTGCCCCATCTATATCCAGCACAGTACATCAAAACCAGGTCAGAAACGCGACGTAACCTCTGCAACTGAGTCTTGCTTAACTGTGTGTTTCACAACATTTCTGCAGATGAGGTAAGTTCACTAAAAGGTTAAGGATCTAAACAGAACAGAATGGTTATGCTATATGATTTAGTGAATGTTTGGAGTTCTTGGTTCCAAGGTTTTCTGTTGAGCAGTATGTTTCTCACAACGAAAGGCGTGTGCGTGTGTAGCAGAGCAGCCTGTTAGTAATTAACAAAGCAGAGTGTCAGAATTCAGGGGTATTTCCACTCAGCAGAATATTATAACCCGTGGGATCACCAAGAAAAGAGGCAGATATTTCGGTTGGCTGCAGTGTGCTGTGGAGGAATATTAATGCAGCACAGTGTCTAAAGCCATGTTTGATTAAATATTTTTCCTAACCTATTGTGCAAAATCCTTTCACTTTGGCACGCTGTATTAACGATGTGCAGGTTGTGACCTGAGTGGATGTATTCTAAGGGAGTGATAAGGTCAGCTCTGATAACACGGCTGTAATGCAATAATGATACAAGCAGCCCACTTAGATATAGCATGTACTAATTTATCCCATGAGGAGAGAGATGAATTCCTTTAATCTGAGAGCTGAGGTTTTGTCTCTGGTCATTACTATACCGATAAGGAGGTTTGCCAAGTATATACACTAATAACATCGCAACTGTTTTAAGTTTAAACACAGACAACTTATTCCTAACATTTCTAAGGTAAAAAAAAGGGGGGTTAACAAACACCAATGTGGACAACATTTACATTATTTTACTCCTAAGGACTAGTGTCCCCAGGTCCCAATGTTTGACATTCCCATCCAACAGGAAAGGGAAATGGCCCTGTTATTTACCGCCCCTGTTATTTCCCACTCCTCTGGATTAGTCTGTTAGAAGGCAGGTTAACATGCCTCTGCCTATACGACTGCACTAAAGAAAATGTGCAGATAGAGTTCAGAGGTCAGTATATGCAACATGCATGGCCACAAATGCATCACATCTCTACAGCTGAGTATACATTAATTAACAAATCACACATTAACTACTACTGTATATCAAACCAATGAGGTCATACAGATTGAGTGCACTGGTGTCTTTGAGTGTCATGTTTTATGTTAGTGTCTTGGCTGTCTGTCCATTTCCAGTTCCCTTCAGGCCAGGTCAAACCCAGAGTCCCATGACAGAAGTCTGGATCAGACTGACGTTAATTTCATTACTAATTTGTCTTGGTCAACTCAGTTATGAACTCCAGGCCAGAAAAAACAGTGCTTAACGACCTTACTATCCCGCACGACTGGCTAAGATCTGACCTAGATCCAGTCTTACTCAGTTGTGGAAAGTGTGAAGTGGTTGCCTGCTAGTTTTAAATGTCACTATGTGTTGGCTGGCAGTCATATAGGGTCAGTGTCATTTCTTTGAACTAGATCACCTCAAATGCCATCTGTGATTCATCGGCTGGTATGGGCACTGACAGACAGACATGCCAAAGAATGAAACACTAAGTGTTGAGTTCTTAATGAAGTCCAGATTAACACTGCCACAGAGTCAGAGACACTCAGGGCTGATATCTTCATGTCTCAGAATCAGCCTTATTCAGCACTGGGCCCAATTTTCTACTGAGATAAACAATGTTAGACAACCCTTCACCGCTGAACAGTTTGGCTGCAGTGTGTTGAAGCCAGACTACAGAGATGTGTCCATCAGTCTTCAGACCCCCACACCCTACAACCGCAGAGAGCAGAAATGCATCTTTGTGTGTGTGTATTTGCCCACACAACCAGAATGCTATGTGAAGCAATCGGCTCATGTTACTGTATGAAAGTCACAGAGCACACGCACATATACACATACACATGCACGCACACACACACGCACTCACACAAATATTAATACTCTAGAGCTCTTGTGTAGGGAGATACATGAACAGCTGGTCTTGTGCACCAGCCCCACCCAGCTAATCTGAAACTCACAACCTTCTGTAGAATACCACCGAAGTAGTATTCAAGTACTCCAAGATCCCTGTCAGCAACGCACACATTTAGTGACTCTCCAAAAGTCTGACAACAGTGAAGTCAGCGACAGCAAGAGCCCCATCTGGTGGTAAATTAGTTAACTACATAAGAGCCCGTCTAATCTCAGGCAGGAGAATTGAAGTGATTCCATTAACTATTTCGCCCCCTTGTGGTTTAATAGAGTGCAGGAAAAAGAACCTGCTTTATGCTGAACTGAGTTTGCCGTTGATGCAACAACACACATTTACCACACCCCTTTGTGTCTTACGACTTCGACATAACACCAGTGAGCACGTACAGAGAGGTTGTGAGCATGGCAGTGTACTCACGTTGGGTGGTGTGTTGTTGTTCAGGTGGTCCTGGCTCATGGGGGTGTCCACGACAACATGCCCAATTGGGTGACAGTCCAACGATACCTTCTTCCGACACTCTGGGTGGCACGTGTACTTACACCCTGAAGGAGAGGCAGAAAAACTTGCTGAGCCACTGAGAAGACCCGACATTTTGCTGCGTTTACATACCTTGCTGACTCATAGAGTTTGAGTGATACCTTTGTGTGTGTCAACAGATCAGGCCACGGCTAACCCAGTGACAAATGGCATTGGTTTTTTAAACTCCAAGGTATTCTCACACATATCATCGGTTCCTTGCATTGTGTTTTATCTGTGTTGATTAATAAGCAGCAGAAATATTAACAATGACGTGTGGATTCAGTCACGTTACAATAACCAACAGATTACAGTAGAGAACACTTATAGACCAGTTACTTCACTATTAATTATTATACATTTAATGATTTAACAATATGAACGCAAGACAAATAAACAATAATTTACACACCATACTTTATTTAATCCTATTAAAGTACAGTTAAATTAGAGTTTAGGGGAGTAGAGAAGGCTTACTCCAAGATTAGTATAAATATTTTTTTCTATTTAACAACTTTAATATATAACAAAATGATTCATATATGACCAAGCCACTAGCGTATTTAATCTACAACCCAACCCAGAATGGGTATGTAAATATTTCCTGGGACTCGTGTTGTTAGCAGGAACAATATTCAGGTCATGTTGTGAGTTGAGAGCTGGATTAAAATGAGTTTGTCCACAGTATGCAAACACACAGTGAAACCAGACAGTCACGATTCAGCAGTCATTTCCTTGAGCTATCAAGATTTTGCTGCGTCGACCAAAACATTACTATTCCAAGTTCCACAAAAATGTAACCATCATACGTGTATTGACATTGCAACAAGCGAGAAAGAACTATTAGCTGACACTTAGATAAGTCTGGCAAACTGATCCGTTGCTTCCTTACAGCAGAGTAAAGTACGACAGTATCTCTAATATGTACTATTTCTCTCTCCACGCTGGCCAGCATCCAGCAACCCACCAAGTAAAACCTCTGAATGGAGAGGAGACAGGGAGAACCTGTTAAGAACATAGAATACAGTTCACATCAATGAGATACTCCCTTTGCTCCATTCAGAACAATAAGCAGGTCCTCACAGTTAGCACCCGAACTACAGCCTACCGCTACTTACCTGAAGACCTGCTCTTCACCTGCTGGCTGAGCTTCACCGACAGCTTACAGATGGCTGCTCCCATTCCAGACCAGCCCACCATCTCTTTCCTGCCTCACAAACACTCCTCCTCACACTTCTTTCATGTGTTAAGAGCTCTTCCTGACCGCAGAGCACCTCCACCAGTTAGCACCAACAGGCCCAGTTGGGACCCGCTCGCTCTCTCCTGAACACAGGCTAGCATCAAGAGTTAAAGCCAGCTTGGACTGGGAACCCCACGGACCGAGACAGACTCAATCGCCGGGCCGCTACAGCGCTTTCTCTCTCACTCTCTCTCTCTCACACTCAGCAGCTCAGTCATTCTTTATCTCCCACTCCCTGTGTCTCTGTACAGCAGTGCTGAGTGGATGATTTGCCTGTCAAATGGAGGCTCGGTGGGGCACGGTGATGGACGCGAGGAAATCAAGGAGAGGGTAAGAGGGAAGTGTTTGTGTTAAGGTTTAGGGAGGATAGGATTTGAAGGGGAATAATAGTTTGTTTACTTGTCACAAGCACAGAATGGCAGATGTTATTGCATGTACAGTGAAAATTTTGTGCCATTGGTAATGTCTGGTAATGCCATTGGAAAGATATTTGTAACATTGTTAATGTCTAGTGTATATACACTGCTCAAAAAGATTAATGGAACATGCAATCATCATAGTATAACATTAAGTTATACACAAGTCAATTAAACTTCAGGGATATCAATCTGTCCCGTTAGGAAGCATAAGCGATTTTGAATCAATGTCACCTGTTTTGATGCAAATGAAAGTGACAACAGGTGACCTGGAGAGGCAACAGCAAGACAACCCCCAAAAAGGGAATGGTTTGTAGGTGGTGGACACAAACAATTGCTCTTTTCTTATCATTCTTTTTTCGTTTCGTGTTTTGCTAATGTCCTTGTCAGTACTGGTAGCATGAGACGGTACCTGCAGCCCACTCAGGTTGCAGTTAGTCAGCTCCTCCAGGATGGCACATCTACATGTGCCGTTGCAAGAAGGTGTGCTGTGTCTCCCAGGACAGTCTCAAGAGCATGGAGGAGTTACCATGAGATGGGCCATTACACAAGTAGACGTGGACAGGGCTGTAGAAGGGCATTAACACAGCAGCAGGACTGGTATTTGCTCCTTTATGTGAGGAGGAACAGGAGGAGCACTGCCAGAGCCCTACAAAATTACCTGCAGCGGGCTACTGGTGTAAATGTTTCTAACCAAACTATAAGAAACAGACTCCACAAGGGTGACATGAGGGCCCGACGTCTTCTAGTGGGACCTGTGCTCAAAGCCCAGCACCGTCCAGCTCAACTGGCATTCGCCAGAGAACACCAGAATTGGAAGGTCTGCCATTGGTGCCCCATTCTCATGTCACATGTGACAGACGTAAGAGTCTGGAGATGCTGTGGTGAACACTATGCTGCCTGCAACATCCTCCAGCATTACTGGTTTGGTGGTGGGTCAGTGATGGTCTGGGAAGGCATATCCTTGGAGGGTCGCATAGATCTCCACGTGCTGGCCAACGGTACCCCGACTGCTGTTAGGTGCCGGGATGAAATCCTCAGACCCATTGTCAGATGTTACACTGGTGCAGTGGGCCCTGGGTTCTTCCTGGTGCAGGACAATGCCCGGCCTGTGGCCAGAGTGTGCAGCCAGTTCCTGTACACTGTGTGTGTATGTTGTGTATCTGATTACCTTGTGGCAGAGGTGTAGTAGATTCTGTTACCCATGATGCAACATTTATTTCTACATCAAGGATAAAACACTTTGATATCGGATGGACTTTGCAAAGGGATCACTGTATAGTCTTAGGCTGCAGGAGAAAATCTTTCTACTGACCACACCATCTCCCATAGCCTTTATCAAAATGCTGCTATTGGTGAGGATAGACAACTTAAAACTGCTGTTACCATTTCTGCCAACAAAATAAAATCTAGCCCTCTGGTACCAGCGAAACGAAAAACTATTTGACATATTGACTTATAATGTTTATAGCACATGGTTAAATGATTGGATTCTTAAGGCCATATACTTCACTAAACATAATTGTATTATTGACCTGATAGCCAGCGAGGTGAGCAGAAATACTGGAGAGGAACTGGTCTGTGTCAACAGTCATGTGAAAACATTTATAAAAAGAATGTGCAAATTTGTATCCTTGACTGTCTGCACATAATCTTCGTAATTGTTTACTCCTATTTCAACATAAGCACAATTTTTTTTCAATTGTGTATATCTGTGTTTGGAACATGGATGCCCCTCTCTGAAATCATCAGCACACACAAGAGGGTCTGCCCTGCTTCCTGCCCTAACACTCTCTAATGGTATCTAAGTCTCTCTACAATGAGGTAAAGCCTGGACATTGTCCCAGCTAGGCCTAGTGCTGGTACTCAACCAGAGAGGAAATGTAACACCGTCCATCCACATGCACTAAGGCTACATAGGCTAGCATTAAGCTGTCCCATGTCACAGATGTTTGTGAGCAGAAATACCAATACTGTATACTTGCCCTTATGATAAGACGGACATCTGATGACAGTGGTTTTAACTGACTCAGGGCTTAAAGATGCATTCTGTGGTTTTTGGCCAGTGGTTAAAAAGTTGCGCTGGCGACCCATTAACGGGTCATAAAAATTTTAATATTTGTACTTTTATGTCATGTATGTGCTTATATGTGCCCCATGCAGATAAACAACTGACCTTCAAACTTGTCAATTCATGGCAAACTGAAGTAAGATATTAATTATATAGATTATGCAAATATAAACATATTACACTTTCAGCAAAAAAAACATTTCTAAAAGAATCTTAAAACGGAAGCATTGGCTGAAACTGCTAGACCACCCTAGTCTCAGGGGTCTCCAGGCTTTAAGAGGAGTGCTGTGTGTGTGTGTTCGTGTGTGTGTGTTAATGCTGTGTGTGTGTGTGTGTGTGTGTGTGTGTGTGTGTGTGTGTGTGTGTGTGTGTGTGTGTGTGTGTGTGTGTGGTAAAGCTATGCTGTCTCAATGATAATAGAACTTCCATTAATGAGCCAATCCAAACTAATCGATCAGACTCAATCACTGGATTTAAGTGCAGAACAGAGTGCAAGTCAGCATTTCTGCATTTTCCCACACTACCTCACCAACAATCCCAACACACTACAATCCAATAAATACTAACTCTCAGACATCCCATGCGCTTTAGCCAGTGCCAGCTGAATGTAGAATTTAGAGCTGGCACACTAATCATACCCTGTGTTTTGGGAGGAAATATTAAGAGCTTGGGGCCACCTTCTCACTTGTGTGCTAAAAACCAACTCAGTCTCCCACCTTCATGCTTCCTACAACACACAGACAACTGCCAGCCCTGACCTCTGCCCTCCGTTCCTTTCAACACCATCTGGTCTCAGCCATGGAAGACAGCAGCTGAGCCAGACCCACTTACATAACAAACACATACTGCAGTTCATAACAGGAAAACACTTGGGTCGTACAATACCACTCCTAATGTGAGGAGGCAGTTAGCCTAATAGCAATAGCATTAGTGACCAGAAGGTAGCTGGATCGAATCCCATATCTAATAAAGCAATAAACTGTTGTTCAGCACTTGAGCCAAGTGGCTAACGAAATTGGTCAAATTTTACTGAATTACAAATGTATTTTTACCCCATTTTTCCAATTCCCACTGCCAAGGAGTCTCCGGAGAGTGACATGGCAGGTGGATATGACTAATCTATCTCTTAACCTGGGCAGTGCGTGGCCAACTACCGCTGTCTTGTGCGGGACCTCCGGGCAAAGTCGGAGAAGCTTAGATTACACATGTGTGCTCCAGAGTCGGGAGCTTAGATTACAGAATTACAAATGGTAAATAGAAATTACATCGTGTTTGAAACTTCACATCAAATAATTTTATGGTGGCATTTGTTTACATTGAAATGACCTTTTAAGAAAATGTAAAAACTCAAATATGTTGCTTGCATTATGTACTCAGTCCCCACACATTAACAGTAAACCTTTTGTGGTATGTACATTGCAAATGTTTTCTGAGTGATTTTAGCCCATTGTTCCAAGCAGATGGTTTAGGTTGTTAATGTTGGTTGGACAATGCTTGTGGGATGCAATTTTATAAGTACAAAATATACAATTTTATAAGTCGTTTTATAAGTACAAAACCTATTTGTACTACTGTAAAAGTTTGGTGCCATTCCGGGCATTATTAGTGTGGTTATTTACGAGATACACCCTTGGTTCCATTAGCGCCTGCACTAAGCCATTTGGCTGAAGGTTCTAACTCAACCAATGTTATTACAACTGAAAAAAGCTTATGGGGGGGTTGTTTGGGTTGTTTTTTTATTAATATTCCAAACATAAAACCAATGTCACCTTATAATAATTGATCTACAGAGATTGTTGAAAATGATGAAATAGAAAGAAATGTCAATACAACATTTGCGATTCAGTGACATGAAACAATTAGTCATAGTCTTAAATACTTTGACAAGACACTGTTTTAATATACATGCGTACAAGACAGTTATATACTTTTATCTACAACACGGTCTGGTTGCAGAAGCCATAGTCACAAGCCGCACAGAAACAAGAAAACCTATTTTTGTGGGTGGTGTGTGTGTTTAGGGATAAAGTGTGTTTGAGTAGAGGGCAGTGTGTGTATTAATGGCCTCTCTACTCCTTCCAACAGGTGGGGGTGACCCAGTGCAACAGAACAGGTGTGGGTAGTGTTTTTTGGGGGAAATCTGTCCCCACCCACACAGTCCTCCCCATTCTTCTTTTTACTCTTCTACCATCTTCCTTATTTTCTTCAGATTTCAGGCAATGTTTACTTTTAACTTAACAACACTTGTCTGCTGGCAAAGAGCCCTGAGGAACTTGATAAGGCCATTGCGCATACATTGAACGACTGGCACGTGCATGCATGTTTGTAAGCGAGAGATCGAAAGATAGAGTTTTCTTGTCCTTATCCTGTAATCAAAAACTTGTGTTTCAAAAGCTGTGGGTCTACGTGATCGGTTTACTAAAACAGGTACATGTACATATGACACTAAAACTGGATGAAGCAACACAATGTACAAAGAATCGTTGAACAAGTGTTCAGTGATGTCTGGAAGATGAGTAGAGTGAGCTTAATCCCTTTACTTTCCCAGGGACTTATCTCTATTGTTCCTGCACATTATTTAAACAATAGAAAACAATTCTCATTTTAGAAGCAACACTGTTCATTCTTATTTCCACATTCTGAAATGTCAGTTGGACATTCCCTGTCTCTCATTCTATCTGGCTCCACTAATAACAGTGCTAAATACACACAGTGCTATGACACCAGGTGGTCTTAGACCATGGCAGCAGCTATCAGTCACGGAGCTGTCCTTCCACTGTACAGGTGTTGTTTATTTCAGTAAATCAGGAATGGTTTCCCATGGTATCAGGTAGACATACACAACCTAATCAATTACATACTAACATTTTCTTGGCTGCTAAACACTAAACTGATATTACCAGTACCTCATCTATATTTCCTTTCTCCATCTTACCTGTATCCATTCGTCTCTGAGTAATGTTTTCATGATGAAGAGTAGCGGCTGTATTTATACACTGTTGTTTTGTCTCTGCAAACCATGTGCTTAACCTCTCACCCTGATGCCAAACCATGATCGTCTATTTCTTGAGCACTGTGTTCTGGTACCATAGCCAACTCTGTCTTACAAGTCTCCAACAGCTTAAACAATAGTGACTCTGGGTACGAAGTACACAGTGTTACAGTGGCTTTCATTAAGTTGTTTCAATTTAGCCACTTGAGAAATGCAGTTGTAAAAACAAAACATTGTGATAGAGGTTTCACTAGCAATCTCACCAGCTAATATTTTATGTTCTTCAGGTGGATAGAGTGGTTAGACAGGCACTAGCATAGTTCCCCTGGATGACAAAAGAGATTATTGATGAAACCAGATCCTAGTCACTGCATCACCATGCATGTAGGAACGCTTAAACACCTACACAAACACACTCACCAGAGTTCCTCCAGAGCAGGCTGAGTTCCAGGGGTCCAGAGCGGCGAATCAGTTTAGGAACACGAAAGAAGAAGCCAGATAATCTCCTAATAGTCCTCCCGAATCTTTTAGCCAGCCCCATAGCTCTCGCTCTGGTCTCCAATTTTGCAAATCCACCATGAGGCCACAACGCTCATGCAAATCCCAGCTCTGGATGGCTTTTGACTCTGGCCCCTTTACCCTCGCTCTGGCTACCTCTATCTTCCTGTCCTGCCCGGTCTGGCTTCTGTGTCATGTCTGGTCTGGGTGAGGCCCTCCCCAAATGAAGCCCCCCATTCACCCTTTCTTTGTGTGTGTGTGTAGTCATTGTATTGGGTCATTAACCTGTCACAGACGGTTGTGTCTTCTGGAGCCACACTGTCAATGCGCCTGTACAAACAGCAGCTGGGCGCTAGGGAAAACACATAGTCAGAAAGACTGGCAGCAGGTATGCAGAAGTCTCTACATAGTCAGGAAGACAGGCAGGTACGCATTAGTCTCTACATAGTCAGAAAGACAGGCAGGTACATGGTAGTCTCTACATAGTCAGAAAGACAGGCAGGTAGGCAGTAGTCTCTAAATATTCAGAAAGTCATGCAGCTAGGCAGTAGACGGTAGTCTCTGAATAGTTAGAAAGACAGGCAGGAAGGCGTAGTCTCTAAAAAGTCAGAAAGACAGGCAGGTAGGCAGTAGTCTATACATAGTCAGAAAGACAGGCAGGTAGGCAGTAGTCTCTACATAGTCAGAAAGACAGGCAGGTAGGCGGTAGTCTCTACATAGTCAGAAAGACAGGCAGGTAGGCGGTAGTCTCTACATAGTCAGAAAGACAGGCAGGTAGGCGGTAGTCTCTACATAGTCAGAAAGACAGGCAGGTAGGCAGTAGTCTCTACAGAGTCAGAAAGACAGGCAGGTAGGCAGTAGTCTATACATAGTCAGAAAGACAGGCAGGTAGGCAGTAGTCTCTACATAGTCAGAAAGACATGAAGGTAGGCATTTTGAATATAAAGGGCCGCATTTTATAGCGATGCATGAAAAATAGGAAAAGTTATTTTATTAAATTAACCCCGCCCCCTAGACAGTTATGTGCGTATCCTACAAAAAACAAATGTTTTGTTACACCATTTCCTTGTTTGACCGTAATGTTTTTAGTTCATCTTTCCAACGATACCAAGCTTTAGTTGCTAGTCTATATGTTTCGCGAGATAATCGCGATACAATCGCGCTTGACACTCTAGAGTGTCAGGAGACTGTGGAGGGTAAAACGCCTCGCGGGCCAGATCAAAGGACCCGGCGGGCCGCATCTGTTTGCCCACCTTTGCTCTACATAGTCAGAAAGACATGCAGGTAGGCGGTAGTCTCTACAGTACATAGTCACAAAGACAGGCAGTTAGGCAGAAGTCTCTACATAGTCAGACAGACAGGCAGGTAGGCAGTAGTCTCTAAATAGTCAGAAAGTCATGCAGCTAGGCAATAGGGGGTAGTCTCTAAATAGTCAAAAAGACAGGCAGGTAGGTGGTAGTCTCTACATAGTCAGAAAGATAGGCAGGTGGCAGTAGTCTCTACGTAGTCAGAAAGACATGCAGGTAGGCGGTAGTCTCTACATTACATAGTCACAAAGACAGGCAGGTAGGCAGAAGTCTCTACATTGTCAGACAGACAGGCAGGAATGTAGTTGTCTCTACATAGTCAGAAAGACAGGCAGGTAAGTGCTAGTCTAAATAGTCAGAAAGACAGGTAGGTAGGTAGTGATCTCTACAGTACATAGTCACAAAGACAGGCAGATAGGCAGTAGTCTCTACATTGTCAGAAAGACAGGCAGGTAAGCGGTAGTCTTTACCTTGTCAGAAAGACAGGCAGGTAAGTGCTAGTCTCTACAGTACATAGTCACAAAGACAGGCAGGTAGGCAGTAGTCTCTACATAGTCAGAAAGACAGGCAGGTACACATTAGTCTCTACATAGTCACAAAGACAGGCAGGAAGGCAGTTGTCTCTACAGTCAGACAGGCAGGTAGGCGTTAGTCTCTACATAGTCAGAGAGACAGGCAGGTAGGCAGTAGTTTCTACATAGTCAGAAAGACAGGCAGGCAAGCAGTAGTCTCTTAAGCAAAACTTAAACTTCAAATACTACACGGACTGATGGCAAATTTCTGGCAACATTAGAGTAGGTAGATAAGCATATAAACATGCCTGCTAGCACATGCATGCACACACACACAAACACACACACACATTCAGCTTATAGTTTAGGGCAATGGATTCAAACCTCTCCTCTGGAAACCCACAGATGTTCAATTCATCTGCTGAAGCTGCCAAACTAGCATGTTGGGAACACTAATTACTGGCTTGATCATTAGTAGACAATTTGAATCAGAATTCCATGAAATGAACACAGACCAAAATCTGTGGCAGGTACACAGAAACGCAGAAAAGTCTGCGATGGGCACACGGAAGTGATGGCATGTTGATTTCACTGAATTTAGTAAGACCTTGCTGTTAACTTGATCTAAGCTTTACACAAACTGCTTTCCCCAAACCCTTACCCTAAACTTAACCACTCAGAATCCTTGCTGTTAACTCAATCTAAGCCTTACCCAAACAAACCCTAACCTTAACCACTCAGAAACCTTGCTGTTAACTCCATGTAACAATTATTAAGTTGGAATGTATTGTTTGTAAACATGGTGACAGTGAGGAAAGAAACAATCAAAAAGCACATTTGCAACACGTCTGCATCACGCTGGAATATAAAACAAAATACATGCAAAGTGTCCACCTGGATTTGAACTCCAATCTCTGGGATGTGAGTCACATGTTTATACGCCCGTCCACCATCCCCATTCAGCAAAATCTATGCTATTTACACTTTGCTACGTCATTCGATTCTGGTAAGCTGCCACAGATTTTGAAGTTAAAGGTCCGTGTTTATTTCACAGAATTCTGTGAGATCACATTGCATATAACCCATGTGTAGACATGAACTTTGGGCCAGTAAACAAAAGGTTGCTGGTTCTATTCCCCTTGATGACAAGGTTAAACAAACGGTTGTTCTGTCCCTACTGTTAACCCTACTCGCTTCCAGGTTGAGAATACATAGCAGTCAACTTACGCAGTGCACATGAGACACACGCATTTGATTGGTTTCACATGCTCACACATCAATGTGAAACCAATCAAATGCATGTGTTTCGCTTGCACTGCATGAGAGTCGGCAGCTATGAGAATGTGTTATTTCTGAAAATACGGTCTTGGTAAAATAATGGTGAAGGAAAGTACTTTGTGATGCAACCTTCTTTTACCCTCTATGTGAATGGCTTTGGACCACGCCCTCAGACTGAGCAAACCATCAGGGCCTATAATGGTTCTGCTCAGAGACATGAGTGACAGATATAAACAGTTGAATAGCTCCTCCCCCCAGTCCAGAACACCACATTAATGGAGTCCACTAAGCATGAGAACAGATGCCATTAAACATTCACTGAGTGGCCAGACCATCCGGATGGTTCTGTTTCCCTCCGCAGTTGCAACCTGAGCCCAGACTCCCTGTGGGGCAGCATGGAGACGGCAGACAACAGGGAAAGTCACTTTTGGCCCTAACACTTGATGTCACATTTGGGTTAACTGATGGAATGCATGTAGTTAGACAATGATGAAACACTGCCAGACCTGTTATAGAATATGGGCCAGGGGACTACGTCTGACAGTCACGTTATTTTAGCTCAAAAAGATCCAGATCAAATGTATTTTTGAAGCCCTTTTGACATCAGCAATTGTCACAAAATGTTTGAAGATACCCATTGTAAAGCTCAAAGTGCAAGCAACAAGAAATGGATGCACAGTGGCTAGGAAAAAGATTGAGTAGATTCTCAAGCCAACACCAATTTTTTATTTCCACATTCATTAGTCAACCAACTAATCTCTAGAATCAGGTGTGGTAAATTATGGTCGGAGTGAAAACATATAGGATGGCTGCTATCCATAAGCAATTTTGGGGATCACTGCTTTTTCACTGCAGAATTGAGAGCAGTATCACAACAGTGAACCTGGACATGGAAAACCAGGTAGGCCCTGAGCAGTGGTAACAGCAGTCGTTTATTCATTGGCTCAATGTGAAATGTTATGATTCTACTATATGACATCTATTTGGTAGAACATATTTAGTATATCCGTTGATCCATAATACACAACCAGCCTGTTGAAAAGTATATTTAATCAAATTCATAAACTTTGTTGTACAATCCCTTGACTCTGATGGGGTGAAAGTTGTGGAATGATATCAAACCGTTGTGCCACAGCTATAAATATGGGTTTGTGGTATATGGAAAATGCTCAAGTGGTGTATAAAGGCACTCTATAACACAAATCCAGGTGTCTTATTAAGTACACAGTTGCCTACAGCAGTCTATAATGCAAAATAGCTTGATAATAGGATGGGTGCTAAAACAGAGAAAAAAACTATTAACCTACGAACAATGTTTACATGTGTAATGAGTGCTGAGTTCTGAAGGAATGTTATGACTTAGAGTGTGAATCTCAATAAATACTTAACATCTAATTATATAAAGTATGTGAGTGAATGACGTACAGCTATGCAAAGAGTGGAATGGAGCAGGTATTTTGTAAAACTGGAATGGAATGTAGAGTTTTCCCTACCAGTTAATCAAGATGCCATCAGTGTGTTTGTGTGTGTAGACCTGCCCAGACAGAGGGCTACTCATTTATGTTGCCATAATGAACATAAGAAATGTATTCAATTAATAAGTAATTCTGTTAAATTGATGTTACCTGTTAGACAACATGCTTTTTGCTGTAGTAGTTGATTTTTGAGTTAAAATCTGATCATTCAACAACCAGAGTATAACTTACCTGAACACGTCAGAGACAAGAGGATGATGTACTTGCAGCACACATCGCACCAGGAGCTGGAAACCTCTGGGTAGAAGGTATGTCCCTCGCCCTTCTCTTCTCTTACCCGAGGGTCTCTCTCACTGGCGGAGAATATGGTCCTTACATCCGGTGGCTTGAAACCCTTCTTCCTTCCGCCACGGCAAGGACCGCCGTTTTCCCCAGGGCTCATCGCCTTTATCGGTTCAGGTCTCTTCTCCGGCTCCGGTCTCCAATCACCAAGGCTTAAGTCTGGTTTCTTCTCGCTCCAGACGGCCTCGATGCTCTCCAGACTGCGGCTTGGAGGAGAGAATCTCCGGACAGCTTTCACACCTTTGGCTTTTGACTGGCGCATTCTGGGTGGAGGGGACATTTCCCCGAGGCTGTAGTCCACGATCGTCCTCCTATGTGACAGTGGTGAAATATTGAGCACAGCGTCCAGAGGCAACGGTGATTCGTAGCGAATCGGTGAATACTTCCTGTGTTGTATCGGGTTAAACATTACGCACTCTCAAAGCACTGACTACAGCAGTGGCTATGGTTACAATATTCGCGCTCTTCCCAGGTGTGAGACAGATCAATGAGTTTAGAAAGTTGGCACCACGTTATTTTACCCTAGATCCAAAGTAGTTTACAATAGACTATGCGTCCTTTCTCTCCCTCTCTCTCTCTTCTTGTGTTATTGTTGTATGTGATCAGGTTAAGCAGGTGTGGCAGGGTTTAATTTCAGTTGTGATCTCAAGGAATCTTCAGTTCTGTTATCCAGAGTACGGAAAATAATGATCCTTTCTATTTTCTTTGTATCATTTTATATCTGTAGTAATATGATCTAATCACGTCTGCTATTACGAACATTGGTATGGCACATTGCCCTTTTCTTTCAATTTTGACAACATTCCTTGACCTTCATAGTAGAATGCTGGACGTGTCAATACAAATTGTACATGTTATGGCTATAAGCATTTCATTTAATTAAAATTAAAGGGAATTCGAATTAAAAAGCGTGGACATTCTGTGATCTTTTTCAAGTTACTCGTCTTTCCATTAGTGATATATCCTATATGATACACATTGTACACACCTTCCGTTAGTGGGCGTCCCCCTGTACACTTTAAAAGGATGTGTTAAAAACAACAAATGTTTTGTTACATTTTAACATATCAAGCAAATAAGCCCAG
This sequence comes from Umbra pygmaea, assembly GCA_016801145.1. Lineage (NCBI taxonomy): Eukaryota > Metazoa > Chordata > Actinopteri > Esociformes > Umbridae > Umbra > Umbra pygmaea. Next base: position 2,193 of record JACXGM010014898.1, on the reverse strand, counting down.
GGACACACTGTTATGTTATTTTTCACAATGATTGTGTAAGTCACTTTAATACTATGTTTCAGGTAACTCAACACAAACATGTGTTTGTTCTGACACTAATATTTGTTCAAACAACACATGAGTAGAAGATTGATTGTAACACGTTGTGTTGTTTTCTAGCACATCACTTCTAAGAGGGTACATTACTTTCAATGGGTGACATATCTCTACAGTACCTACCTTTACAATACCTTACATACTTTACATACCTGTAGGCCTACAATACTGGTAAACATAGATGCCACAAGTTAATGTAATAGATTACTTTTCTCAGTTGGGCTGAGTTTACAACTTTTGGGAAGTTCCTCAGTAAGACCCTATTGACCAGGAAAAAGAAGTTAATAACTTACCAGTGATATATGAAAAACAAAAACATGACTACACTGTAAAAAAAAAGGGTTGTAATTTGACGGGAAATGTAAAAGTTTGGAAATGGAAAACATTCTAAATGTAATTTTAGAATTATTTTACCTGGTCATTAGTGTCATACTGAGGAACTTTCCATTTGGTGTGAACTCTGCCCAACCCAGAAAAGTCATCTATTACACTAACTTGTGGCATCTCTGCTGGTATTAATCATCTTAAGGCTTTTGGTCCACTGACCCAGTGGTCATCTGTAATTTTTTATGACAATTTACATCTGTAATCTTTAATGCGTCTACAATCCACCACATGCTAACCACAGCCCTGAAGACACTATGGAAGGTTAGCATCCAACAAAAATGCATCCAACATTCTGCAATGACGGCATTCATGTGGGTGACTTTAATGAAGCAAGCCTTAAAGCTGTACTATGGAATTCTTACCAGCACATATCCTGTCCATCTAGAGGGTTTAAAACACTAGATCATCTATACAATACTAACAAGAGTCCAAATCACTTCTACCCAACCTTTGCTGGGCAAGTCAGGCGGTAACTACGTACATCTGCAAGACTAATCAGATTGCATTGATGAGTATTCCACTGTAGTTATGGATTCTCACAAGTGTCAAACCAATTCCATGGCGAGCCTAATGTATACTGCTTTTTGGGTTTCCTTTCAATTGGTGCTCAATTAAGACCTAGAAAACCAGGTGAGAAGAGATCCAAATTATTGGTGACCAAATTAATCAGTACAAGGTATGAGCGAACACCTGCAGACACTCGGGTCCTCGAAGAATCAGCTTTTCACCTGTGGATTCAATTCAACAAATGAATTGAAGATGTTGTCCCAATTGCACATTTACTTTTTGAATATTCTAAATGAAGGATTCTGTGTTTACTGCATTACCTGAAATTAAATGCAATACGATTTTAAGTTATTCAATTTGCTATAAGTAAATTATAAAGTATAACTGTCATTGGCAGAACTGTCAATGTAAATTGGTTCTCAAATTACACAGTTGGTTAAATAAATGTGAAAGGAAATGTAAAAATATGTTTTTATTAAACACACAATGTACAGGTATTACAATAAAACAAGGTGAATGTGTTTTTGTAAACAATGTGAATCAAAATTAGAAAGGCAAGAACCAAATCATAAACAACAAATAAACAAAGACATAAAAGTGGCACATTAACCCCCTCAAAACAATCTTTATTTTTCTGGAGAATCAGCATATATTATCAGCAAACAAATGTGCTTTTTGAGGATACCATAGCTTAAAAAGGTATTGTTTGTTGTATTAAGCTTAAAATAATCAAGAGTTACTGGTACTGGGTTACTTTGGGTTTTAGTTATGCAAATGATGGGTATCATATATATTTATAATCTTTATGAACCTTACATAGAATTTAGAATAAAAAACACTATACCAGCGATTCTCTACAGACCTATGCAAATTTATGCAGCATAGAAGAATTTGAGGGCATAATACAGCTTTATTCCCCAAGCAGTTACTCTGTTGAATGCTCAGAAATAGCCCCCACCCTTACAATGAACAAAGTTAATCAACATTTAACTATATACTATACTTGTCAGGACTTCTCAGGTACTGAACCCAAATGCAGACCAAGACAACGTGGGTGGTGAAAGAACAGGTGGGTATTTATTGGGGACAAAAACAACGGTACTGGCACTGTGAAGAGTGAAGACAGGTGAGTCCGTGGGGTGTAAAGCTGATGGCGGTGAAGAACGGGTAAGGAGGTGAGGACAGGTGGATGGTGGTGCTGAC
>JACXGM010014897.1:0-21727 GCA_016801145.1 Umbra pygmaea | reverse complement strand
GCTTGAGCCTAAACATCAACTATGGATAACTGTTCAGTAGGATGTACTCTATCCAAATATAGTCTCAAATCCCCAGGCACTTTATGCTGTATGGCCAAGAAACACTAAATTAGGGACCCCCGTCACTCTCCCATTCATTTCACTGTAAGACATAATTTAACATGTACATTCTTCTTTATAAAAACTAAACTATCGCTTGAGCCTAAACATCAACTATGGATAACTCTTCAGGATTTGAGACTATATTTGGATAGAGTACATCCTACTGAACAGTTATCCATAGTTGATGTTTAGGCTCAAGCGATAGTTTAGTTTTTATAAAGAAGAATGTACATGTTAAATTATGTCTTACAGTGAAATGAATGGGAGAGTGACGAAGGTCCCTACTTTAACGTTTCTTGGCCATACAGCATCAAGTGCCTGGGGATTTGAGACTATATTTGGATAGAGTACATCCTACTGAACAGTTACCAATATTCCATGTTTAGGCTCAAGCGATAGTTTAGTTTTTATAAAGCAGAATGTACATGTTAAATTATGTCTTACAGTGAAATGAATGGGAGAGTGACGAAGGTCCCTACTTTAATGTTTCTTGGCCATACAGCATCAAGTGCCTGGGGATTTGAGACTATATTTGGATAGAGTACATCCTACTGAACAGTTACCAATATTCCATGTTTAGGCTCAAGCAATAGTTTAGTTTTTATAAAGCAGAATGTACATGTTAAATTATGTCTTACGGTGAAATGAATGGGAGAGTGACGAGGGTCCCTGATTTAAGGTTTCTTGGCCATACAGCATCAAGTGCCTAGGGATTTGAGACTATATTTGGATAGAATACATCCTACTGAACAGTTATCCATAGTCCGTGTTTTGGCTCAAGCGATAGTTTAGTTTTTATGAAACAATATATTTAATACAATTTAGTGTACAGCATATCTTTTATAATTGTTATTAAAAACAAATTAATTTTTTTTCCCCATCAAACTATTTTAATAGTTCCTTAAACACATTATAAAATGTGATTTTATTATAATTCACTAGCTTAAAAATGAATTTACTATCATTATTTCATGCATTGGAATGAGCGTTATTATTTTGAAAAACAAAATCCGCGTTAGTGTCGCTATCATAATATAGTGTCGCTGAAAGAACGGTAATCCTGGCGTGTCGGAATTTGGATGAAGTGTGATCTTTGCCTTAATTTTTCGATATACGATTCCGTTAATGCCGGAGCAGTCGTCCGCCCTTCTCATTGTAGCCTATCCATTTCATCAAATAATAGAACCGCCAGTGCAATGTTCCGTTGTCTTTAAAACACACGCACACAAACACACCAAGTCAACCACACACACAGAGAAACTAAGTTCGCCAGAGCTAGAGAGCAGCTACGGTAGTTAACGGAGCACAACAGGTGACACCGAAGCCACAAAAAACGCAACTAATCGGCACAGTTAGTTGGATTTTCTGTTTGTGAAATTGCATCTCGTTTTGGGGTTGGTGAAAGAATAATTTATCATACAAACCAACCCCGTGTTGTACCCTTGGTTCCTCCCCAGCTGCGTTTTTTTACGTTCACAATCTATTTCTATCACAGACTAGTGTTTCTATCTCCCGCTCTTGTCTTGCTTGCTATGGCTGAACGATTAAGTCCCGCCCTCTCATTAGCTTAAGGATGTAGAAATACGGAAATAAATATATACGGAAATAAATAAATACAGAAATGAAAGAATATGGGAAAAAATGAATATAAAAATAAATAAATACAGAAATAAATGATCACAGAAATAAATAAATAAATAGGGAAATAATATTGATTAATAAATGTATAATTTTATATTTGTATATTTTAATGTATATTTTAATGTATAAATATTTTTATTGACGCATATATTCATGTATTTATTTATTTATTATTTTGGCAGACTTGGTCCTCCATATCAGAAAGGTCAATAAACAGAGCAGTAAAACTTCTATTAGCATCCACAGCATTAATAACAACATTTACAACAAGTGTAACTGCTGTAATAGTGCTATGCCTCTGTGTTAACCCTGATTGATTGATATTCAAGATACATTTTTCAGATAAGTAATAACGAAGCTGCATATTTACCAATGTCTCCACAATCTTAGCTAAACAGGGAAGGCAAGAAAGTGGTATTTAATGATCAAGGTCACTGCTGTTGCCCCCCTTAAGAAGAGACACACATATGAAGGTTTCCATATAGGAATCATTCCTAAAATGTCACATTTTAAGTGTGTGTAACAGCAGCTATTTAGGTAGCTGCACATTTGAACAGGGCTGGCTAGTTTCACACACTGAGTTGTTAGTTAAAGCACTGCATATTACCCCTGTATGGTGTTTTTGGAGATAACTTGCTTGAAGGAATTATAGAATGCAATAGACACAATGGTGACATTTTGTAGCTCAAACATGCTAACTTATCTACATAAACATATTACCATTTATTATATACTTCAGTGGAGGATGAAAAGCTTAATGAAATGGCTCATATTAATGTCTGGACTGGAGTAAATGGAATGGTACCTTACACTGGGTTTCATTTGTTTAACTACATTTCAAATACTCCAGTCTTGCCCATAGACTGTATATAGTACTGATCGTAACATGTGTGACGTCCCCCATTGGTTTGGGAAGATCTGATTTGAGTCACCGAGTTTGCCATTACGGGCACAGCCCTCGTGGTTGCGGATGTTACTATTTTAGACAAGAGGCGGTATCTGACATTTGAAGTTAGCTGAGAGTTGACAAAGCTGCTTAGGCTCTATGTTACATTACACACTTTCACTGGAACAGTCAATGTCAATCACATCATAGCCACTCCCTAAAATTCCCCCTGCTTTATCGTCGATTTTAAAATCAACATGATCATAAATAAAAAAATTAACAGCATTCTGTATTGCAGAAGACTTCAAACTAGCGATTCAGACCATAAACTCATTATGAAGAGCAAGTGAAGTCAATTAAAAGGACCTTTTTCTGTGGTAGTTGAGGGTAATGCGAAGCATCACGCGACGTAGATGCAGTGTTGGGAAAGTTCACTTTCTACATGAATTAGTTCATAGTTCAGTTCACAAATTTTTAAATGAACTAGTTCAGTTCATAGTTCATAATTCAACATTTTGAACTAAGTTCACAGTTCCAAAAATGAACTTGTTTTTAGTTCTTTTTTTCCATATGTTGCTGCGAGCTATTATTTTTCAAAATTTTTGCCACAGCCCTTATAGAACCACAGACAGCAATTATTTTATCAGTTTTAACACAGAAACTATGCGTCAGATTTCATCTTCATGTCCAATTTTGAATCCTTATCCAACCAGGTTTTACAGTACATTAGCATTGAGGGGACACCATTTCCCCATTGTTGCTTTAACGCTTGTTGCTGTCCATAAAGTCCACACTATTAGCAGCTACAGCTTTCACCCCAAAAAATAAACTGTTTTAGTGCAGGGTGGTGTCCTACCTCCTTGCAGAAATGTTATTTTGTCATTATTTTTGTCTGATTTCTGTCTGAATGTTTTTAGTTTACCAAAATATAGTCAACAAGTTCCCAACTTTGAGACGCGATATCTCCAGCTGTCATTAATCCACATGGACAAACAACTATTCATTATTTGCATTGGCATTATTTTATCAGTGGAACCCCCTCTTTCCAACCATATTGGTACCATGTTGGTATTGTGCAGCTACATCATTGCAGAGTTGCTATTTTGTCATTTTCACGTCCTACTTCCTGTCTGTATTGTGTTTAGTAGAAAAGGCAAAAGTAAAAAAAACATGACCAAATTTGAGGCGCGATAGCTCCGGCTCTCATAAACCCACATGAATCAGCCAACACTCATTCTTTTCGGCTGATCTTTGTCTTTCCAACAACTTTAGTAACATATGCATACCTGTCAAGAGTGGAAAACACATTGGTGTACTGGGCCAAAAATGCAGGGGTCTTTCCTAACCTATATAAACTTAAAATGGTCCATATAGCCATCCCTGCAACATCTGTGCCATACAAGATAATTTTTTCAGTGGCTGGCCAGGTGGTAGACAAAAAGGTATCGCCTGAGCCCTGGCAATGTGGAAAAAATATGTTGCTAAATTAAAACAAAAAAGACAAAGACAAGGTTTTAAAACTTGTAAAGACAAGGTTTTTCCCCCTCACAAGTCATTGCACATGCACTACCTCATATCTTCAAAACACAAACCTATTAAATATCAATGTACTGCACTATGTCCAACAATTGCACCATTATGTGTACCAACAACACAAAAGCATTTACTACAAATCCACTCACTCTAACGTAGCTATTTCCAAAAAACACAATAGCAATTTCACACTTAAGGAACACTTTTGAGACATACATTTTGTCTGAAGAGTTTGATTCTCTGTCTCATCAGAGACGTTCACATAAGTTTGATGTTTTGGAAAAACACCAAATCAAGATGATTGTATGACATTAAGTTAGAAAACAGTTCTAATTCAAAAACTTGTTCAGTTCGGCCACAGAAAGAGTAGGGGGAGGCTGCAGACCTGGAGCCGGCAGATATACGTCCCAGACAGTTTTAAGCCCCTGACAGTTTTAAGCCCCTGATAGTTTTAAACCCCTGACAGTTTTAAGCCCCTGTTTTTCCTGATGCTTCCAGTAGGGAGAGGCTGTAATATGAGCCTATTCATATTATAATATGAGCCTAATCAGAAATTGCAGCGTAATCAGACAGGCGATTTTTACTTTCTATCATTACATGTCATTAACCATAAGCCTTAACTCAAAACCTGAAACTGTTCACTGGGCCGTAAAACTGTTCCCTGCGCCGTATATCTGCCGGCTCCAGGTCTGCAGCCTCCCCATATAGCACAGAAACGTCTGTCTAGTGTCTAACAATGGTAAATTGTTGTGTGCCATAATTAAAGATGCCAGCAGATGTCACTGTCGAGTAAAGGTTTTGAGCGTTTCAAAAGCCTCGACTAAAATGTTTCAGTTGTCTCTGTGATTCGAAAGCCTCGTTTTGCCCATCACTAGCCTAAACTCCCAAATAACTTTAGTTACAATATGGCTATCTATGTTAAATTCCTAAAACTATCTAAATTGTAACAACTGAAAAACCTGTAAGCAAACGGCAGGAAGTTCTTCTTTGAAGCGCTTGCAGATCGCAACCAACGTTAAACTGCATACACCGCCACCTACTGGACCGGAGTATTTTATAAAATCAGAATCAGAGAGTTTTCGTAATATATAGGATCTATTAAGTTTTACCAATGAAGGATTGTTTCTGGTTTATTGATGCATGTCTTTTTTGTACATAAATTACAGAAATTTCGTTTTTTACTTTGAAGATTAAAGTTCATGCACTGAATTACACTTAACGCAGCATGAACAAAAAGTGCATTGTATACCAGTCTTTGAAAGATGTAGAAATGCCTGCTGCCCTCTAAATTACCTTTTTCATATCTGGCCCCCATAGGACTTTTTTATTTATGACCTCATGACATATTGTAACATCAATCATTCCTGGAAATGTGTATAATGTTTTTATAATCTATCTGTATACAGTAGCTCTTCAGATGGGCCAAATCAATACACATGGAGAAGATTGACAGGATCCTGCTTCTCCACTCTTAAACATAGCTTTCAGAGATTGGCATCCCCTTCTTTCTATTGAGAAGATCCATTGACATCTTCATTGCACATAATAATAAAATAGTGACTGGTCAGAGCTGTGGGACGGCGAGGGGTGTGCAGGAAGTAACCAGGTGCTGTGGTCATCATATAGAGATCCAAACTCACGCCCTTCTACTTCCAGTCATCTTTTGAAAAAATATGATCCAGAGTCAATGGAGAGATAATAATTATTTTTTTATCCCGTTTGAATTGAGCCATGAATTACACATATGATGTGTGTAAATTTAAAAGATAATTTTACATTTCAAGAAAAGCATTTGATTTTGTTGACGAGTTATAAGGCATCACTAATTTACACTGGAATCCAACACTTTTTACAACACCATTTCATTCCAATGGTAAGATCTTCCCACGTGTAATCTATCTGGAATGATGTTTAGAATTGTGAATTTGTTATTCACACAATTTCAGGCCACATGAGGACAGTAGACTACAAGTTCACGAGGAATCCCCCGACATTGTTACCAAAAGAGTACGTTCTAACTTTTAAGATGAGCATCATTGGATTTAAAACGTTTGAAGGCAGAATGCATAGAGTCGAGTGGAGAGCTGTCCCACAGCTGCATCCTGTGTGTTGGTGACATCAGTGGAAGGAAGAGGGATGTATAGAAGTGGGATATCCTCTGGGCCAAGAATAGAGATGAGAACAAGAACCCTTGGAGAAGCATCTTGTCACATTTCCACCCTTTACCCAAAAGGGTCTCTCAACCAAAAGCCCATCTGTTATTATTTAGCAGATGTTCTATAAAAACTAAACACTACTGTGTGTGTGTGTGTGTGTGTGTGTGTGTGTGTGTGTGCGTGCGTGTGTGTGTGTGTGCGTGCGTGCGTGCGTGTGTGTGATAATGAGATAAGACCTTTAATTTGACTCACTAGGCTAACTTAGCCTGACAATGTCTCAATGTTATTTGTACTACAGTTCTTTGTTACTGCATTCATTTCCAGGGACAGCGCACAAGTAGCTTTTAGTAGCACTCCAGGTCACACAATCCAACTGTATCCTCTGTAATTTATTCAGAGGATACATCTCAATAAACTGAAAAAATATATGAAGAAATCAGGTGAGTTTCTGTAAATATCAGACATCTGAGTATTTAAATATATTTATCTGGTACCACTGGCTAATGTGGATGAGTAATGTCCATCACTATAAATCTTTTAAATATACAGTGCCTTGCAAAAGTATTCGGCCCCCTTGAACATTTCAACCTTTTGTCACATTTCAGGCTTCAAACATAAAGATAAAAAACTGTAAATTTTTTTGAAGAATCAACAACAAGTGGGACACAATCATGAAGTGGAACGAAATTTATTGGATATATTAAACTTTTTTACCAAATAAAAAACTAAAAAATTAGGCGTGCAAAATTATTACTTAAAAGTTACATTGTAGCGCCACCTTTTGCTGCGATTACAGCTATAAGTCGCTTGGGGTATGTCTATATTAATTTTGCACATCGAGAGGCTGAAATTTTTGCCCATTCCTCCTTGCAAAACAGCTCGAGCTCAGTGAGGTTGGATGGAGAGCGTTTGTGAACAGCAGTTTTTAATTCTTTCCACAGATTCTCGATTGGATTCAGGTCTGGACTTTGACTTGGCCATTCTAACACCTGGATATGTTCATTTGTGAACAACTCCCTTGTAGATTTTGCTTTATGTTTTGGATCATTGTCTTGTTGGAAGACAAATCTCCGTCCCAGGTCTTTTGCAGACTCCATCAGGTTCGCTCTTATTCTACTTCAATTCTTCCAGAATGGTCCTGTATTTGGCTCCATCCATCTTCCCATCAATTTTAGCCATCTTCCCTGTCCCTGCTGAAGAGAAGCAGGCCCAAACATAACGTTTTGCATTGTTGCCAAAAAGTTCGATTTTGGTTTCATCTGACCAGAGCACCTTCTTCCACATGTTTGTTGTGTCTCCCAGGTGGCTTGTGGCAAACTTTAAACAACACTTTTTATGGATATCTTTCAGAAATGGCTTTCTTCTTGCCACTCTTCCATAAAGGCCAGATTTGTGCAGTATACGCCTGATTGTTGTCCTATGGACATACTCGCCCACATCAGCTGTAGATCTCTGCAGTTCATCCAGAGTGATCATGGGCCTCTTGGCTGCATCTCTGATCAGTCCTCTCCTTGTATGAGCTGAAAGTTTAGACGGACGGCCGGGTCTTGGTAGATTTGCAGTGGTCTGATTCTCTTTCCATTTCAATATTATCGCTTGCACAGTGCTCCTTGGGATGTTTAAATCTTGGGAAATATTTCTGTATCCAAATCTGTCTTTAAACTTCTCCACAACAGTAATTTGGACCTGCCTGGTGTGTTCCTTGTTCTTCATGATGCTCTCTGTGCTTTCAACGGACCTCTGAGACTATCATAGAGCAGGTGCATTTATACGGAGACTTGATTACACACAAGAGATCCTCACTGAACTTCTGGAGAGAGTTTGCTGCACTGAAAGTAAAGGGGCTGAATAATTCGATCGCCCAATTTTTCAGTTTTTTATTTGTTAAAAATGTTTGAAATATCCAATAAATTTTCCTTCCACTTCATGATTGTGTCCCACTTGTTGTTGCTTCTTCACAAAAAATTACAGTTTTCTATCTTTATGTTTGAAGCCTGAAATGTGGCAAAATGTCGAAATGTTCAAGGGGGCCAAATACTTTCGCAAGGCACTGTATATTTTGGCATGCTACAGTAATACTTCTCTCAAGTAGTCTATATAATAAATCAATTCTGTGAATCTGTAAATCCCTGAATATAATTGATTTTTACTCTTTCATAGTTGTGTGTGTGCAGATTACAATCCTAAAATTTAGCTATCCCATTTCATGGAATTCTATAGCTTCCCACAATCTAATATTTACACCACAATATAGACCTTCAAAAATTCACAGCCCATATTGGAGTGTCTGGGTCTTGGACTGTGTATGTTTACCTCCACTTCCAGACATCACAAAGTTGGAATTTCAAACCAATCTGTTTTTAATCACAGTTTTGATTAAGATTTTAGATGTACATCATCACCTTGCCTTGTGGTACTGTGGCTTATTATGATAAATACTATTGAGAATAGTAATGATTTTGACTTCATTCCAACAACTTAACTTCACCAACCTTGTGAAACAGATAGCCAAAGGGGCTTTGAAGTAGACATAGTAGTGGAGGAAAGGACAGTTCAAGGTCAGAGCATTGATATGTGGCAGAAGGGATGGGATTCTAAACTCGATATGAAGAAAGGTTAATGGAAAAAGATTTAAAAGGTAAAATAACAAAGTATGAGGTGACGTTTGCTTGGTTATGACTAAGATATTGCTAGCATGTTAATGCTTCATGTATTGAGTGAACTGTTGATGAAATGGTGGAAAAATCTGATGAGATGAAATGTTGCTGAGGTTGGACAGGGTTGAGAATGCAAGGTTGGAGCTAACTGGAGCTTGATGATAGGAGTGGATGTGGTAGACATTAGGGTATTAATTATTTTCTTGTTTTTTATAATACACCACTACAGTAGGTGGCGGAATACACCTATTAACACTTGTTTGCGGACCGTCACTACACTAAACACTACTACTAACTAGAGAATGACGGCATCTAATAATACCAGCGGTCACCCAGCGGTAACGAGCCTCGTGATGCGGAACCTTTTTTTCTGCTGGGTATTTGTTTCTTCCAGAGTTTTATAGGTGATGGAATTTTACCCCTTGTCATGTGATTTTCATCAACATTGTCTGATTGATAGCACGCAACTTTTCATTCTGTAACGTTATGTTCATTTGTCCATTTTGCACGAGACAATTTAGATTATAACATTTAAAAATGCTTTTGGTGTTATCTGACGAACATAAGGAGCACCTGGGGTTTCTTCCGGAGGTGGAATCTGTTGGTAAATAAGACCGAGAGGAACATGACAGCTAGCTAGCTACATGTATCTACGAATTGGGTGATGTTTACTGTGCTAATAATCGAAAGTTTACAAGTGTTTTAGGTATTAACATAGCGAATGCAGCACTATGTGAATTATGAGTCTTGAAAAAACAAGATAAAAAACGTAGCTAGCTGTTGCCTCTGTCCAGAAACAACTTAACCGACAAGCCCCATGATGGGTGGAGAATGACAGTGATAGTTGGATAAAGCAAAAAGGTCTGGGTCAAGCTAGTATTAGAGAGATGTGAGCACGCTTGCTCTCTGATATCTCTCTCACTCGATCTCTTTCTACAGGGGTAGGTGCAAGGTCAGGAATGATTTATGTCTAGACTGAAGTCATTTGAGGACCATTGCCAAAATTTGAAGAGATAAAATGCTTGTTTTTCTTTATTAGTGGTTGGCGAATTTGGGCGAATAGCGGTAGAGTTTTTGAGAAGGGGAACAAACCCTAAGATCTACGAGGGGGCTGCCAGTAAGTTACTTCCATAATTTTTGCTGCAAAACATATTTTCCCTGCAAAGCTGTCATTCTGTTTAATTTATACACAGCAGACTGTTGTACAGTCAAATTGTTCCTCTTTCTTCAATGTTCTTCTAGGGAAATTAAATGTTGATGCTGAAACGGTACAGCATGGAGTGGAAGGACTCATGTACCTGCTAACAGAGAGCTCCAAACTAATGGTGAGTGAGGTCAATTTAGGCTCTCGGTGGAGCTTCAACAAAAACATAAAGCCTGAGTGTGTGTTCTAGATCTCAGAGGTGGACTTCCAGGACTCAGTGCTGGTGCTGGGCTTTGAGGAGGAGCTGAATCAGCTGCTTCTGGAGCTCTACCTGGAGCACAGGAAGGAGGTCCGGAGCATCCTCACTGAGCTGACTCCGTCACTCCCACACTACCATAATCTGGAGTGGAGGCTGGATGTACAGGTATGATGTCTGCCCGTCTGTGTGTGACTGGAGACTTTCTCTGTATATATCGGAAAGCAAACTTGTATTACAAGTAGCCTAGTGGGTTTAACATTTGACCAGAAAACAATAAGTGGTCTACAGTGTGTCTAACTGACCTCTTTCACGTCCATCTCTTTCCACCAGGTGGCCAGTCGTTCTCTTAGACAGCAGGTGAAACCGACAGTGAGTATGAAACTGCACCTAGAGAACCGTGGTGTGAAGAGTGCTAAAGTATTACAGACTGACCCTGCAACCCTGATGCACCTCATCCAGGAGCTGGAGAAAGCCCTGGCTGAGCTCAAGACCACCCATTGCCGCAGGATCCTACGCAATATCAAATAGGTTTTTTCCCATTGACAGTGAGGTCCAATGTTGCACTGGGACTTCTAAAAGCATTGAACATTTCCTCTTGCAACGGAGCCCTATGCAACATCAAACAGGGTTCTAATCTCCTAGTGCAATAGAAAATACCCCCCCAACATGTTTTTTCTCTGTTGAATGGAGTCCAGCCAGGTGCTAAAGGGGTGCCCTGCTTCAGGAAAATCACAAACAGGAAATGGGCAGGTTTTATTGTCTCTTTAAAGGCTCGTGGTCTTTGATTCCAGATCTGCTTGGTTTTGGGGGGAGAATTAATGGTAAGTGAAAGGAAAATGGCTGAAGCGAACTGGAAAAATGCACTGAAAATAATTTGATTAATAACACATTTCTTACATACTGCATCATAGGCTACAATTAAGCTTATTCTTAAATGATCCCACTAAATTGAGGCAAAGTATTGTCTTAGTTTTCCTATTGATATGTGGGAAAGCAATGTTTGGGATTATGAAAACTATGATAATTTGTCTTCCTATTTAGTCATTTGATTAAGTTAGTGTGTAGTTATTCAGATAAAGGTGTTAGACATGGAGACAAGGCCACCCTAAAGGGTTTGATATAAACCCAGTTGTTACGTAATATTCACTGTTATTACCTTGTTGAAATAGCCCTTTGCATTCAGTCCATCAAGCAGTAAAGTTTAAAGAATGGACTTTTCTTTTTACTTGCATACGTAATGTAATCTATGACCCTGATTGTTGCCTAAATACATGTGATTGTATTTTACTTATAAAACATGAATTAAAACTATTTACCTAAAACTGTTTATTCCCAGAGAACAGCACAGGCTGTGTTTACTTTGTTTATTAAGATTAAGATTATTTTCTTTTTACATTTGTATGCAAATGTTTGGACACCCCTAAAACATTTTTACAGTGGGTCTATCTTTGAACAAAAGTTGAGATGATCTCTACATGGTACACAGTAAAACAAGCTACTCTTCTGCACATGTTAATACAGTATTATTATTAGCATTTTTCATGTATTCAAAATATTAAGCAGAACTAATATGGTGTGTGCAAACATCTGGGCACCCATAGCTACTAAATGTTTCTATAGCCAGCTATGAGTCTTTCTATTCTTTTTTCCATACCTTGGTTTTTTTTTGCAGAACACTTTCAGCTCAGAAAGATTAAATCCAACCTGAGCTGGACGAAGTGCTGTACATAGTTATATGCAGTACATGTTTGAGATCTCTTGAAACCATTTCATGGTTAATTTTAATGCATGTTAAGCATTATCTTGATGAAATATCCAGCTGTTTGCATTAGCTTGTAAGATGTGTTGACATTTATTTGAATCCATTCTTCCTTCCATCATCACAATATTACCAGTTGCACTGGCTGCCACACATCCCCACATCATAATTGAGCCACCCACATGCGTAATAGTTCACAAGGTTTGCTTTTCTTGAAAAGCTTCGTCCTTTTTCTCTTCGTCCTTTTTAGTTTACATTATTTGTTTGTTGCCAAACTGGTAAATTTTTCATTAAATCAGGCTAAAGCACGTTGTTCCAAAATTATTCTGGCATGTCAGGGATTCTTTTGCATATTTTAGATACCGAGTTTTGTGATGAGGTTTAAGAAAAGAACAACCATCACAACCATGACAGATTAGAAGGTATGGAGTTACTTCAGAGTAATAGTTAAACACTAGAACAGTGGTCCTCAAACCCTTCCACGGAGGGCCTAGTGTATGCAGGTTTTTGCTTTTACCTTGTACAAGGCTGATGGAGTAGCTCACTAATTGGTTAGGATCTCCCCACACCTGGCATTCTAGGTCCTAATTATGCTCTAATTGAAGGGAAAGACCAAAAACCAGCAAACACTGGGCCTCCATGGAAGGGTTTGAGGACCACTGCACTAGAAATTAATTAACACTATTGAATCCCTAATGCAGGGGTAGGCAACTCCGGTCCTGGAGGGCCGAAACACTTCAGATTTTTTATTTTACCGAGTAGTTAATTGCAATTACCTGCTTTCCCAGGTATAAACCAGTCCCTTATTAGAAAGAGAAACCAAAAATCAGAAGTGATTCGGCCCTCCAGGGCCAGAGTTGCTGTACCCTGCCCTAATGAGTCAGGAACCCTTTTCGGGGCTTTAGTAGTCATCTTTTAAAAAATACATTGAGAATAGTCCAAAAGGCTGCCTAAACATTTGCATGTATAATGTTGAATTTTGTTCATGATTTTGAATCTAAAATTTCCTGTATTAAATATTGCCAAAAGGCGGCATGTTTCACTTTGTAAAATGTATGAAGCTATATAAATCACAATTTTATTTATGCTGTTTACAACAACCAAAACATGCTTAATTAAATGATGGGACAGTAAAATGAGTGAATTTTATAAAACATTTTTCCAAGACTGAGGAGGTCAGGATTTGTCTATTATTATTGCATTATAATACACTGCACCAAATAAATAGGGGAATACTCAAATCACACATTGGTTCTCGATAACTGAAATACATTAAAGATCAAAATCTTGACTTTACATTGTGCAAATCGTTGAGAAAAAAATGACGTAACAATGGTTAATAGAAACCAAAATCACCAACCGACTGAGGGCCGGATTCAAATTCACTCAGAAAATCAAAATTGTCCTTTGAAATCACAGGCTGTTCCAACTTGTGTGAATTTTATCACGGCAACTCATAATGTGACTCAGTAGTGTGTATGGCCTCCATGTGCCTGTATGTATAGATATCCATAATAAAGGCTAGATTTCTCGTCCGCGCTGCTGGCCAATGGAGGTCGACGTCCGCACCTGGCGGCCATCTTGCCACAGGCAGCTCTCTTACTCATAACATTGTTTGTTAATTGTGTATGTACTTTCAAATAACCATACTTTTCAAAAGGTTTGGTTTGTTAAAAATGTCAGAGATATAGTTATGACACTGCATACTTTTTGAATAAATTGCATATTATTTATAAAGCGTCCAGAATTATAGCCACGTTAATAACATTTGTAAAAAACCAAACCGTTTGTAAATCCGTCAAGATTTTAGCGAGATAAGAGTATTTGTGATCACTCACCGTACATCAGGTACCATAGAGCCCACCAAGCTTGCCTGGGACAAGATGGCCACCGGTGATGACGTTAGAGACTCCGCCGTAAGAGATCTAGCCTTTATTATGGAGATTTATGCCTGTGTGCACTCTCGACAATGCTTGGGCATGCTCCTGATGACAGCGGATGGTGTCCTGGGTGATCTCCTTCCAGACCTGAATCAGGGCATCAGTGAGCTCCTGGACAGTCTGTGCTGCTACTTTGCGTTGTCTGATGCACCGAAATGTGAAGTCCCAGAGGATTTCAATTGGATTCAGGGAACGTGAGGGCCAGTCAATGGCATCAATGCCTTCCTCATCCAGGAACTGCCTACACACTCA
Organism: Umbra pygmaea; assembly: GCA_016801145.1. NCBI lineage: Eukaryota > Metazoa > Chordata > Actinopteri > Esociformes > Umbridae > Umbra > Umbra pygmaea. Next base: position 7,398 of record JACXGM010014897.1, on the reverse strand, counting down.
GTCCACATGAGGCCGGGCATTGTCCTGCACCAGAAGGAACCCAGTGCCCACTGAACCAGTGTAAGTTCTGACGATATGTCTTTGGATTTCATCAATAATAACCCTGAAGTTCAATTGACTTGGTATACTGTGATAATTACGTTCCCTACATGTTTTGAGCAATGTAAATAACACAATGCCCATAATATATTTGCAGTAGCAGTGTAATGATTTATGCTACAACATTTATTTAACAGAAATATTTTTTTTTTTAAAGTGTGCAGACAGTGATCATTTACATTTGATTACAATGGAAAATATCCTAAAGAGGTGGCCTGTTTGTAATGTAGTCAGGAAGGAACCAAACCAAAGCACTCACATGCTTAGACCCCTCTTTCCAAGGTTAAAGGTCAGTAAACATTGACATTTTAACAACAATATATGGAGAATTCTTTCTTTTTACTCTGCTCTACATTTGAGTTAACCTAATTTTGGCAATCCTGAAAAAGTACAATCATAAGTGTTGGTTGACTTCGCAAAACCCCTAACCCTCAATTCACTTTTTTAATGATTAAGACATAAATATGGTTATTATGTTATTGGTTTTCATACAGTAAATATTTCTACCCAGGTTTGTGATTTACTTTTCATTAAGGCCATCCTTGATTGCAGCAACTCCCAGCGAACTACTTAACATAACATAAATTCCTAAAGAAACCACAAGAAAATCTATATTTTGGCTTTACTCAAATATCAAATAAGTAAGCCTTCACTGACTGTATCTCATGGGCCTGCCTCTACCCCACACTTGAGTGATGAGGGGCCTGGTGTGGGGGTCACGGTAGATCCAGTGACAAGTGGGTTTCTCAGTGTATGATTTTGGAGGGCCAGGGAGTACTATGTCAGGCATCAGCTGAACTTTTGCCAAAGTCAACTGTTCTCCAATACAGATGTATGTTGCCAGATAGCTCTGACACCTGCTTAAATACCATCGATTGTGTGTGAAAATCAGGCAGGTACAGCTAAAACATGTAGTACTGTGTATGAATCAATCAATCATTTAATAACAAATTGACTATTTCAAAACTATTATGCTTTTATATTAACCTGAAATTTACATTCTTATTTTGCTATGGATATTGTCAATGTTATGGGGTTGAATATTATTCCTGTTCCCGAATGACCCCTGTTGGGGACATGCCAAAGGCAGCTTGGGTTTCCTGATGACTGGTGGGTTGTGGCTGTACCTACTGGGTCAGACTGTATGTGGGTTGTGGCTGTACTTGCCGGGTAGGTGAGCCTCTATGTGCTGTCTGGTGTGCTGTGAACAGTAGCATAGCAGAAAAATCTGGGCCCTGTATATACATTCTCTAAATGCCCCTTCCCTCTTATTCATGGATTTACGAGGGCCCCTTAACATGTTAAGGCACTATATACTGTATGTAGTACCACTCGTCCAACGCAACTGCCTGAACTTAAAAGTAATTTGGACAGTGACACAGTTTGTGCCTCTTTATTCTAGCACTTTTTTAAATTGTCAACTTTAATCACACTCATCAAGAACAATGTCCGACAAAGACTTGCAAACTGTACTGGGATTGGGAGTTCTCTGTCTTTTGTTGGTTAAAGAAGCGACACATGAAGCAACTTCTCAGTCCAATTTTAACACGGAAAACAAACTAATGTACCAGGACTGCATCTCCTTTGGGGAACGCAGTGATAAACACTGCACTTCTTGGCTATAGGTAAGCAAGCTAACGATGGCTATATTACTGCACTTCATTTCGACCCGTATTCTATGTTTTATTTCAGTGATGAAAAATGTAAGTGCTTAAAACACATATAAACATCAATTCCTTCCAAAAGCTGGTCTGCCATAAATAATGAATTCTATAACTGAGTTATGTTCTTATTGTTTTACAGGCGAAAGATTCGGGATCCTTTCTTACCAGTTCCGAGTTGGGTTGTCAACAATCCATTAAATTGTTCCAGAAATATGTGAAGCAATATACCATGTTTTGAAAGACAAATATCCAAAGGTATGTGTGGACCTTTAATTTGAGTTACAGTAGATTGGATGCTGAGGTGAGTGATGAATAATACTTTATTCTATACTTAATTCTACATTGCAAAAACAGTTGTATACACTCACCAGCCTCTTCATTAGGTACACCTTGTTAATACCAAAGAGCTTTGTGACATGGCTGTGCATTTCCAGTGACTGAAATGTAATATCTAGTCACATGTTCTAGTAAGAGTTGTTCGCTAGTGAAAACAGGAAGAAGTTTATAGTACGCTATATATTTAGAAACGTTGTTTACAATGCTAACGTTGGATGTCCTGATTCCACTCTGCCCTGCGCTACTTTTACTTCGCCACGCACTAATCCAATCTCTGTCCCTGTTTCCTCTCCCCGGCCTCTGCTGAGAAACAAGCCCGCTCTGCTGGTCAGCCCCACACCAGCCTGAGCCATGGCGGACAGGCAAGCACCGCGACAGGCGGTCAGGACAACACCCAGGCCTCGCCCAACCTCTACGACTGAAGAATCGCTATACCATTCTCATGGATGATGAGAAGTACCTCCCACTCTGTGACAACCCACCTCTGCCATGCCCCCGTGCCAGTCATCCTTGTCCCTCCACACAGTTGGTGCCCCCTCGATCTCCTCCTCCGCTGAACTCAACAACTTCCACCCTGGTCATCGGCAGCTCCATAGTCAAGGACCTCTACATTCCCCTTCACCTAGCGGCCCCTCCAAGGTCTACCTGGTGCCAAGGTCAGAGACATCCAGCACAAACTCCCAAGCATACTCGCCTGTCACACTAATGTCAACAACATCATTGTGCATTAGGGCACAAACGATATCAGAGAGAGGCGGTCAGTAGCATTGCAGGAAAACCCCAAAACTCTCACCATGCTGATGGGCACAGGAAAACATATCGTAATCTCCGGACCTCTCCCTACCTACAGAAAGGGTTCTGAGAGATGGTCCAGACTGTTTGCCCTCCACACCTGGCTGAAACGCTACTGTGCTTCCCGAAGCATCCCTTATGTTAACAACTTTGACCTGTTCTAGGAGAGGCCCAGCCTGCTGAAGCATGATGGTCTACGCCCAAACCGACATGGAGCCAGGTTGCTCTCTGACAATGTAACGACCACATTGAGGCATTGACATTCTGTAGAGCATTTCACAGATTCATGCCCGCCAGGTATTTATTCAAATGGCACTGTACTTGTGGATGGATCTGAAAATTTCTTCTACAGGGAAACATTCAGTACTACTACCACTATAGATCAAACTGCTCCATGTAATAGCATGACTTACATTTATAGTTCTATTCCAATGTTGATTTCTGCCCATCGTGTAGTGAAAAGAAAAGGCAATTTTTAAATTAGGAATTTTATGAATATCGTTTCCATACCTCAGCATTTTCTCCAAAAACTAGACACATTTTCAGTTAACATAGGATTACTAAATATAGGCCTTTGCAATGAATTTATCACTATTAAGTTAGACTACTGCAATGCACTTTTTACTGGTCTCCCAAATAAACATAAAAAAATTGGAACTTATACAGAACTCTGCTGCTAGACTTTTAACCAAAGACCAAGAAGAGAGAGCAGATCACCCCTCTGCTAGCGGAACTGCACTGGCTCCCTGTTTCCTATAGAATTTCCTATAGAAGGCTGCAAATTATTCAGACCCTATGTTGCTTAAACATATGTACTTCAATTCATATGTATTAATTTTATTATTGTTATTATGATTTTAGTGTTAAATGTTCCAAATGTAAAGCACTTTGAGCTGCATGCCCGTGTATGAAAGGTGCTATACAAATAAAGCTTATTATTACTATTACAGTGCAGTCTACATTATACAGTGCTTACTTTAGGCATTTATTATTATATAGTATCATTGTTGTAGCTGCAGTGTTGTATATTTAATGCTTTTGCTGTCACGGGCTGAAGCAATGTGCAGCACAATAATCACATTATATAATTGTCTTACTTGAACAAGCTTGTATTGGGGTTTACATTTCCTTGTATTTCAGTGCCCGGACACACTGGCAGAATGTAGCAGATGGATTCCACACTCAGTGGAACTTCCCAAACTGCACAGGTGGATGGAAAGAACATGATCTTCAGCAGGCCTCCCTGCCACAAACAACCAGTGCAACAACAGGCCAAACAGCACAGGGATAAACTACGTTGCTACTTTAATTCTGTTTTCCAATATCTTGTATGTCATGCACACTTACTGTATTTGCAAATAAATTGGCTGTAGTCTGAAATACAAATATACATTTTGTTCAATCTCTGCCAAAGAAGTGCAACTAGGACACATTGAAATATTTTTTTATTGTCAATATAAATTACAAAGCAGTAAAAATCAAACAAAACATACACACAACACTTATGGCAGGTTGTGGGAGACAATGTGAGAGTGAAACAAAGTGAATGTATCAAAGGCTAGTTGTGCATAGAGATGCAGCAGATATGCCCCACCTGGACAATCAGTGGCCACGTCTGGCAAATTCAGATTAAAATGCTTGTCATGTAGGTGCTACATAAATGATTACAAGAAGCAAAGAACAAGGTTTTAGTTTTAATCTATGCATAAGCGTATATTTTGCTGGCCAATGCATGTCGGAGGTATTGGGTCCTCTGCGATTCCCACCTTCTGTTCTTTTTCTGAAATACAAAGCAACACATTGAAGCATTTAGCTTAAGTCGAATTAATGTATATATAATGTGTTAACAAACGTTATTTTTACTGGTATATGACTTCGATGATAGTGAAAGTAGCAATTCCATAGAAGTGCTGCATTTTGACTATTAGCGTTAGTACAATTTCTGCAGAAGAGACAGTAAGGAAAGTAAACAGTATGACATGTCTCTCTTATTAGAAACATAGTGGTAGCAGCAACATTATATAATATCACTCCAATACATATTTACAAATCGTAGTTATGGCACATTAGTAGAACATGCATGCCAATGTTTAAATATTAATCGTACCGCGTTACACGTTTGATGTACAGTAGCGAAAAACAATATAAAACATAAGAATGTATTCGGCTACAAAGCTCAAGGTCTAAAAATACTATCTTACCTGATATTGTGAGTGCATTTTCTATCTCACGCCAGAGTTGTTATTTACCTCGTCTGTTTACATCCATCAGTGCGTTCTGTCTGTACAGTGTACAGTAGTAGTTTACTGCTCTGGTCACTTCCGTCTTTCTTTGAGCACTGATTCGCTAGCAAAATCCTAAAAATGACAAAGAAGAAGCTAGCTATACAGCCAATCAGAGTGGTCCCTGTCACAACCCCCACAGGCCAATGGCCAGGGAAGCCCGACGCCAATTCAACATGTTGAATTGGCATTGGGCACCTGAAAAAAAAGGCCAACCGAGACCAACGCACGACGACTGTGAGGGACACACTGAACAGGCTAGAGCAACGGTCGGTCACCGTTGGCCCAACTAATCCAAACGGCCAATGATCTGGTTGGTGTGTTTGACCCTTAAGCTCGAATAACAAGTTGAAAAGCTGATGCAGGCATATAAAGCACATCACAATGTCCTGCACTGACATTAAGGTAGCTTGCACAATTAATTTATATGCTGAGATAACAGAACTGATTTTTTATATAAAAACAATCTTCAGTTTCTTCACCAATTTTGTAATGTGTTTTAAAAGACAGAATCACATCTAAACAAATTCCAGTATATTTATTTGTAGGCGGATGTTTTGAAACCATCTAATCCCAAATGTTTTCGGCCTATAGAGTAGCATGTGTTTTATTTGCATTTAATACTTAACGTAGAATCAAATATACAGTTAATCAGAGATACAGTGGGGAGAACAAGTACACTGCTCAAAAAAATAAAGGGAACACTTAAACAACACAATGTAACTCCAAGTCAATAACACTTCTGTGAAATCACACTGTCCACTCAGGAAGCAACCCTGATTGACAATCAATTTCACATGCTGTTGTGCAAATGGAACAGACAACACATGGAAATTATAGGCAAATAGCAAGACACCCCCAATAAAGGAGTGCTTCTGCAGGTTATGACCAAAGACCACTTCTCAGTTCCTGTGCTTCCTGGCTGATGTGTTGGTCACTTTTGAATGCTGGCGGTGCTTTCACTCTAGTGGTAGCATGAGACGGAGTCTACAACCCATACAAGTGGCTCAGGTAGTGCAGCTCATCCAGGTTGGCACATCAATGCGAGCTGTGGCAGGAAGGTTTGCTGTGTCTGTCATTGTAGTGTCCAGAGCATGGAGGCACTACCAGGAGACAGGCCAGTACATCAGGAGACGTGAAGGACGTCGTAGGAGTTCAACAACCTAGCAGCAGGACTGCTACCTCTGCCTTTGTGCAAGGAGGAGCAGGAGCACTGCCAGAGCCCTGCAAAATAACCTTCAGCAGGCCACAAATGTGCATGTGTCCACTTAAACGGTCAAAAATCGACTCCATGAGGGTGGCATGAGGGCTCGACATCCACAGGTGGGGGTTGTGCTTACAGCCCAACACCGACCAGGACGTTTGGCATTTGCCAGAGAACACCAAGATTGGCAAATTCGCCACTGGCGCCCTGTGCTCTTCACAAATTAAAGCAGGTTCACACCAAGCACGTGACAGAGTCTGGAGATGCCGTGGAGAACGTTCTGCTGCCTGCAACATCATCCAGCATGACCGGTTTGGCGGTGGGTCAGTAATGACCGGTTTGGCGGTGGAGTGGGGTGGCATTTCTTTGGGGGGCCGCACAGCCCTCCATTTGCTCGCCACACACACACTACTGAGCCTCATTTTGACTTGTTTTAAGGACATTACATCAAAGTTGGATCAGCCTGTATTGTGGTTTTCCACTTTGATTTTGAGTGTGACTCTAGGTGGCAGAGGCTGGCTCTGGGGACGTGGAACGTCACCTCTCTGTGGGGAAAGGAGCCGTAACTTGTGCAGGAGGTGGAGCACTACCGGTTGGATCTGGTGGGGCTTAACTCTATGCACAACCTCGGTTCTGGAACTGTACTCCTGGATAGGGGTTGGACCCTATTCTTCTCTGGAGTTGCCCAGGGTGAGAGGTGCCGGGCGGGTGTGGGGATACCAGAGGTGGAAAGTAACTAATTACAATTACTCACATTTGTAACGTTCCCCTTCTCTACCAGACATTACCAGGACTCTTATTGTGTATTCTGTTGTCTTGTCTATAGCCGCTTTCCGACCGCAGGGATTTTTGCAGTTCCTAGAACATAACGTTCCTATAACCATTTTCTTCTCGTGTTCCGATAGAAGAAATTGCGGGATTATTTAGTTCCTCGCACTGCCGTTCCTATAACCTTTTTAGCTCCTACTCCAGAGCAGGGTCTTTCCATTTTCCCTTTTCCCAGGTCCACGTTGATTGGTCC
>JACXGM010014896.1:0-21733 GCA_016801145.1 Umbra pygmaea | reverse complement strand
ATGGCAACCTAATCATCCCCAGCTTTCAATAGGCTCTTTCATCCGCTTCCCTCCCCCTACTTCTCCCCAGGCCATTGCTGTAAATGAGAATATGTTCTCAGTGAACTTTCCTGATAAAATAATGGTAAACTAATTAACTAAATCGATTTCAACACCCATATAAACTAACATTCAGTTTGAAGTAAAATCTAGATTTGGATTCTGGTTTCTGCAATAGCACATCCTTTATGCACACTGCTTAATGTACCATTGTTCAAATGACCGTTCTGGCAATCCTGGACCCTGACAACAGAGTTTGAAAGCCAAACAAAGGTTCCTACATTTTTTTATTAAAACGTGTTACTTTAAAAACAGTCATGACATATCAGATGCTGTGACCCAAAATGTTGTGTTATAGACAGTCATCAGATAATATCAGGCACCAGGACCCAAATTGATGACAGTGTTATAGACAGTTGTCAAATATCAGACACCAAGACCCATGATAATGACAGTTTTGTAGACAGTTGTCAGATAATATCAGACACTAGGACTTCACAATGATGACAGTGTTATAGACACTTGCCCATTCATGCCAAACTGACTCTAATCCATTGTGGTACCATATAATACAGCCATGGGGTCAATGGAACTACAGTCGTGGCCAAAGATTTTGAGAATATCACAAATACTAATTTTCACAAAGTCTGCTGTCTCAGTGCTGATGATGCCAATTTGCATATACTGAAGAATGTAATGAAGAATGATCAGATGAATTGCAATTAATTGCAAAGTCCCTCTTTGCCATGAATATGAACTTAATCCCAAAAAGAAATTTCCACTGCATTTCAGCCCTGCCACAAAAGGACCAGATGCCATCATGTGATGATTGTCTCATTAACACAGGTGAGAGTGGTGACGAGGACAAGGCTGGAGGTCACTCTGTCATGCTGAGTTCGAATAACAGACTGGAAGCTTTAAAAGGAGGGTGGTGCTGGAAATCATTGTTCTTCCTCTGTCAACCATGGTTACCTGCAAGAAAGTCCAGCAAGCACCAGGACCATCTCCTAAAGTTGATTCAGCTGTGGGATCAGGGCACTACCAGTGTAGAGCTTGCTCAGGAATGGCAGCAGGCAGGTTTGAGTGCATCTGCATGCACAGTGAGGCTAAGACTTAAAGGAAGGCCTGGTGTCAAGAAGGACAGCAAAGAAGCCACTTCCTTCCAGAAAAAAACATAAGGGACAGACTGATATTCTGCAAAAGTTACAGGGATTGGACTGCTGATGAATTTATCTGATAAATCCCCTTTGTTTGGGCCATCTGGAAAACACCTTGTCTAGAGAAGACAAGGTGAGCGCTGCCATCAGTCCTGTGTCATGCCAACAGTAAAGCTTCCTGAGACCATTCAAGTGTGGGGTAGCTTCTCAGCCAAGGTAGTGGGCTCATTCATAATCTTGCCTAAGAACACAGCCATGAATAAAGAATGGTACCAACACATCCTCCAACAGCAACTACTCACAACCACCTCAGAACAGTTTTGTGATGACCAATGCCTTTTCCAGCATGATGGAGCACCTTGCCATAAGGCAAAAGTAATATCTAAGTGTTTAGGGGAAAAAACATCAACATGTTGGGTCCATGGCCAGGAAACTCCCCAGACCTTCATCCCATTTAGATTTTGTGATCAATCCTCAAGAGCCAGGTGGAGAAACAAAAACCCACAAATTCTGACAAACTCCAAGCATTGATCATGCAAGAATCGGCTGATATTTGTCAGGATGTGGCTTAGAAGTTAACTGACAGCATGCCAGGGCGGATTGCAGAGGTCTTGAAAAAGAATGGTCAACACTGCAAATATTGACTCATATTGCATAAATGTCATGTAATTGTCAATAAAAGCATTTGACACTTATGGAAGGCTTGTAATTATACTTCAGTGTACCATAGTAACTACTGACAAAAAGATCTAAGAACATTGAAGCAGCAAACTTTGTGGAGACCAATACATGTGTCATTCTCAGAACCTTTGACCAGGACTGTAGTATTCAGAGAGAGTGACACCCCTATATAAATGAATGTATGGGCAGTCATGTAACAGTTTTTGTAGAGTATGTGTAGCAGCAGGTAGGTACCTCCTCCTGGTCCAACATGTAGAGCTGATTTCCGGAGATCACACAGAGACGAGGGTTCCAACCTGGGCGGTCGTATGAGGGAGGGGCATAGGAAGGGGCGTGGGGGCGGTAGGAGGGGGGGATGGCACACCTCGCATCTGGGGAGCAGAGAAGAGATGGGAAGAGGGGAGGAAGAGAGAGGGCAGAGGGATCAGTTAGGGTGACTGGATGGTGCATGTGACATGTCCATTTTCAAATAGTTAATGCTAACCTCTTTACGTTTGCAAGCTCCTGTGTCTGTGTTTGTTCATTTCAAAGCCTAAAAACATGCTATGCGACTTTGTGACATTGCACAAATAGCAAGGAAGCTCAATGAAAGAACTCGAAAATGTAGGACCAGTCCTTGTGCAGTCAATCACTTGTCAACCGACACACTAATACAGGGAACATGACATACAGTATGATAGCATTAAACAGGTTTGGATCAAGAAGTCGGCTACATGACTATAACTTCATAGTACATTGCTGATTCCATCCATTTGGTAATCTCTCTGCCCTCGACACGTGTCTGTGTTCATCTCCAGGGTCACCCGCAGACCAGACAACCGCAGCAGGCAGGCGGCTCTTCTGAAGCAAAAAGGTTGTGGCATGAGACCAAGCAAAATAGGCTTTATAATCAGCAACAACTGCTGCAGTCAATTAGCCAAGCTCTGGCTTCACTCAACATGATGCTCGGTCACTCAGAAAGGGTCCAGTGCAGCGCTCTGTCTCGTTCAATTTTACTCTCCACTTCCTCTGTATCACTCTGTATCACTCTATCACCTATCAGTCGCTACATTCACCCTTCTCATTTTGACCTTTCAATGTTATCTTTAAAGTGTTCCCGTCTTGTATTCATTTATCTTTTACCTCAAACTTCTGTTGTTCTCGTTCCTGTGGTACTGTCGCAGGCTATTTTTAGTGTCTTCACAATTCAAGTACAATGTGAAGGAAACATCTCAAGGCAATTCTTACTCCAGATATCCTTGTGGTATTAATACGCAGACATTCCTGAAACATGGTTGCAAGGCCAAAATCAAGCCCTTTGCAAAATAATACCAATTTATTTAACCACTGAGCGCAAATACTGCACTTTATATATGTCAATGACGAGTCCCACATTCAACACCCTTAACAACTGTTATTGGACCCGTACTTCACATCTTGCTGATGGCGTTGGGGGGGCACTGAAAATGTCTCACTCCAAAACCTGTTTCATAATTTCAGAAGACAGCGGACACTTTGAGAAAGACCCCTGCAGACTGAGTGATACAGCCGGGCCAGACCGGGATGAGACACATCACTGTCGGGCCACCCATGGTGGCCGAAAACAGACCCGGAGCCAAAAACAGAGCCACTCTGACCATGAACATAAGGATAGTGCAGCCAAACCCTCCTGCCAGAGCCTTTCATTTAAAAATGAGCTCTCTCAAATATTCATTGTTCTCGTACACTTCATAGGCAGTCTGTCTGATTGTGGTGAATACAGCTTAGTTTATGTTTTATATTCCTGTTTAATTATGAATAACGCTGCTCTTGAAATATAAATGAGTCGCTAAAAAAGCAAAGCTTATTAATGGGTCCACAGTGGTATAATCCAAGGTATGACTCACTGTGCAATATGAAGACTGATTACATAACCCTAATTTCAACCTCTTCGTCATTTTCAATCACTGACTCACCGTCACAGTGGCTATTGAGGCTAAGCCTAAGGGGTGTTCAGATACACTCACATATCATTAAGAAGTTGACCAAATATACAACTATCAAAACCACAAAGACAGGCCAGGGATATCTGATATGAATGTAGCCCTCTTTGAGAATACCATGTCCTGGAGCTAGAATGCTTTGCACATGGATGTTTACACGCTCTGCAGTTAAAGTGATACGAGCTTAAGTCAAAGTGAACTTTGTAATGTGTTATGTAGAATGAGGCTGCAGCTTGAGGCAGACAAGCTGAGGATTTCGAAACTATTATATCAAATGAATGATCATAATAATAATCATCATCATCATCATTATTACAGACCAGAAATAGCCTAATCTCTTTAAAATGCCACTTAATCTGAAAGCACAAGTGTGACTCTTAAGCCATGGTTTCAAAATGTCACTAGATCAGCAGAGAAAAGGCCTGACAGTGAACTGGAGTCAGCAGAAACCACAGATACCTAGTGAAAGTGGCAATGTCACTGACTCACCACCCCTATCTTATCCTCCCCCTTCAAGCCTCACCTTTCAGGGGGTCTGAATGACATTTTCGGGTGATTTTCTGTTGAAGCTACAACTCCTGGAGTGGAGCGATGAGTGGTGTAAACTCTAGGGGTGCCAATTCTGTGTTATTAATGTAAAACACTGTGTTCACATTCTATTAATTGTACATGTGCGCTTTTCTGAGGTCTGTCTCTGAGGGCATGTAGCGCCTTTTCTTTACTGCCTTCCTTTGTGCTCCAGCCGTTGGATGACTGGTCAGCTTTACTCAACATTGTCATTACTAAACCCAACAGGGGTAATGTTGATTTATACACATCGCTGAGCTCTGAAACAGCACTAAAAATAAACATGCAACATCCTCAGGCTGCCTGGGGCGGGTTACGTACCAACGCCAACGTTGCATTCTTGGTTGCTTTCAAGGCAAGGAAGCACAATGTATGTAGACATTTCATACATCAATACATTACTTCTAGCATCCCTATCACATCATTCTGAATCAGTGAGTTTACCCTAACATTCCATGTACATATTGCTTGGGTTTATGAACATATTGTTGAAAATAATGATGATGTTCTTTTAAAGGCAATGATTCAGAGCTTGAAATGCTGTCAAGAGAGATGTTAAAGGGTAGGGATGTATCACAGTGTGCCACAAGGAAGAGGTGGGCAAATGACGTGACACTGCCCTCTGTATGTGTTCTCCCTGTTTGTCTGCACGTTTTACTTCTTATTTTTATCTTTAAGACACTCAAGTAAAACAATTAAAACAGGGATAGTTTGTGGAACATTTCACTGGTGCCCACAAAGATAAGGCCTGAATACCAATGGATTTAGGGTTACAATTAGGGTAGGGTTAGGGTTAGGTATTGGGTTAGGAATAATTATTGGGTTTGAGGTTCTGTGCTAACCTTAGCGTTAGGTTGTGTTTAGGGTTAGAGTTCGGAAAATAAAAATGGAAAATAGGAATTTGTATAGGAATATTTTTGGGATTCCCACATAGATAGTAAAGCATTGAATTTGTGTGTGTGTGTGTGTGTGTGTTTGTGTGTGGGTGTGTGTGCATTCTCACCTATCAGATCATTCCCCCAGCCCTTGTATGGTGCAGCAGGGCTCCCCACTACCACGCAGTCGTCCACACGGCGTCACTGTTGCTGCACTTTACGCGTGAATCCGCCCCCAACTTCACACACAGGAAACAAGGTTACTGCCCAAGAGATGTCACTTCCGAAACACCCACTCACGCTCGCTCGCGCTCTTTCCCTCACGCCCCCAGCCTATTGCCATGACAACCGAGAAAAGAATAGAATATAAGTGAGTGTTAAAGAGACAGATGATCAGAGAAGGGCAATGTGAAGAGGAGATGCAGAGAGTGGGAAAAGAGATGTGGGGAGACAGCAGGGGAAAGAGGAGGAAACAGGGAGAAAATGAGCAATGAGGAGGTGAGGACGGAAAACAGGAGGCAAAGAGGAGAAAAAGAGGTGAGGATGGGATGAGATGGGAAAAAGATGAGAATGGAGGTGAAGAACTGGGGATGCTGGGAAGGGGGGATGAAGTGCTGAAAAAGGGGGAAAGGGAAGGAAGACACTTTTTTTGGGAAAAGGGAGCCCACATCTTGTTCCCATAGCAACCCAGCCATCCATGAAAAACTGACTTGTTTCACCCACCCTCTTTTCTCTCTCTCTGATGCGCACGCACATTTCCTTTCAGTCCATCTTTATATATAGAGCATATATACATATATGCATAGTGTGATATATATATATATATTTATATATATATTTATTACTATTTGTATATAGTGCCCTCCATAGGTATTCGGACAGTAAAGTCAAAAGTGCTATTTTGCTGTACCACCAAAGGGGTATGAAAATATGATTCAAAGATGAACATCAAGCAAGAGTACAGACGGTCACCTTTTATTTCTGGATGATTCAACACGTTTTACCAACTAAGAGTAATAGCACTTTGAGTTTCACACCCCATTTCATGTGAGCATGCGTATTGGGACATTTGGCTCACAGAGGTTTCTAGTTGATCAGGTGTTTGCTGTTGGTTGTTCACACTAAAGAGCTGTGAATGTAGAGTCTTAGTTCCATACTTTGATTTTGCTTTTGAGTTTGGTTTCAGTCGGCATAAACCAACATGAAAATGATGGAGCTGTTAATGAAAGAAAAGCAAGTGATTTGATGCTAAAAGAAATGAGGAACTCAATTACGGTAGAATAAAGCACAATAGTTGGGCAGAGCCAAATCAATATATTGGAATGTCTTGAAAAAAAAAGAAACCACTGGTGTCTTTAGCAATCGGCAATTGATCACGCCAGCGAAGGGAAAGAACCTGAGTTGATGATGAAAGAATGACTAGAGCTGTGAAAATCAATGCTAAAGTAAGTGACAGTGAAATTAGCAACAACCTCCAGAATGCTGGGGTGAAAGTGTCTCAAGCTACTGTTTGCAGAAAGCTTTGGCAGCATAATTACAAAGGATACACCTCAAGATGCAGACCTCTGATCAGCACCTAAAAGAGAAAAGCCAGATTTACATTTGCTAAAAGTACGTAAATCAGCCAGCACAGTTGGTAAAAAAAAAAGCTATGAAGGTATACCTGTATCAAAGTCTTGATCATGTAACCTACAGTATGATGGCAAATGCAGAATAGATTTTGAAGAGTACGGAAGCATCTTTTCTACAAATGTACAAAAAATTACTATAATTATTGGGTAGCCCTTCACAATGCAACAGCACAATGTCCCAAATCACACCAAGGAATTCTTTAGGGGAAAAAAGTAGAAAGATTTAGACTGGCCAACTCAATCCTCTGATTTAAATCTGATTGGACATTCATTTCACTTGCTGAAGAGAAGACTGAAGTAAAAAACTCCCTAAAACAAGCAATAGTTAAAATGGCTACAGTAAAACCTTGGCAAAACATCTCAAAGTATGATACCAAGGTTGCAGACTCAAGTTTCAAGTTTAAAAATTCAAGTTTAATTTCTTTGTCACTTGTACAGGACACACAGACATAATTGCATGCACAGTGAAAACCTTGTGCCACAGCTCTGCAATGCAGTAAAAATTATTAGAAACAATAACATTACATGTTATTACATTTAAACAATAAGAAATAATATGCTGTAAGGATAGAGGGTAATGAGATGTAATGTTGAAAGCAGTGTACCAATCTATATACAGACTGTACATGTAAAACATTACCTCTAAAGATACTGTGGTGTCTAGTGGGTACACCGAAATACACTATGTTATCAATCAATATTTTTACTGATTGATAATGTGCCAAAGTTCCAGTTAAATTATCACTAGTGACTACAGAGCATCTGGACGTTTTTTCCACATTTTATGTTACACCCTTGTTCCGAAATAGATTAAATTCATTATTTCCCTGAAAAACTCTACAAACAATACCCCATAATGGCAATGTGAGAGAAGTGTGTTTGAAATCTTAGCAAATTTATTAAAAATAAAAATGAAAAAAGCACATAAGTATTCACAGCCTTTGCTATGACACTCAAAATTGAGCTCAGGTGCATCCTGTTTCCATTGATCATCCTTGAGATGTTTCCACAACCTGATTGGAGTCCACCTGTGGTAAATTCATTTGATAGGACATAATTTGGAAAGGCACACACCTGTGTATATAAGGTCCCACAGTTAACAGTGCATGTCAGATCACAGATCTTCTTTGCCTTCCTGCGGCACCTGGTGTTTTAGCTGTTTTGCAAGGAGGGCGGTGGGTATCCGATGATACGTTTAGATGAGCGTCAGACCCTCCGCTGAGCCATACCGTCAGCCATATTTGAGTTCCAATAACAGGCAGTGATGCATCCTGTCGGCGTACCCTTGATGGTGCCCCTTTAGAAAACAGTGAGAGCTCTCTGGGACAGGCCCCTTTCGAAGGCTTCCGTGCCTTCTTCGCCATGGTTGATGTGTGCAGTGATCTAGCCTCTCAGAGATGTGAACTCCCAGGATTTTGATTTCAGTGACCCTCTTAATGGCGTTGCCGTTAATACGGATCGGGGGGTGTTCAGATTTTCTCACTCTGTAGTCCACAATCAGACCTTTGTAGAGTTTTTTTTACATTGAGGTAGAGGTTGTTTACCCAGCAATAAACCACCAGAGCATTTACCTTCTCTCTGTAGGCCAATTCATCACCATTAGTCATCAGTCTACAACTGTAGTGTCATCAGTGAACTTGATGATCCAGTTAGAGCTGGGTGGCTACACAGTCGTGGGTGTACAGGCAGTACACATTACAGGCTGTGTACACAACCCTGTGGGGCTCCTATGTTGAGCATCCCTGTGGATTAGGTGTTGTTGCCCAACTTCACCAGCTAGGGACATTGAAACAAGAAGTCTAGGATCCAATTTGCAGATGGAAGGGTGATGAGAAGCGAGGGCACGATGGTGTTGAAGGCCAAGCTATAGTCAATGAATGGCATCATCACATATATATTCCTCTTGTCCATGTAAGTGAGAGCAGTGTGTCATCTGTGGATCTGTAAGAGTGGTAGGAAGACTGAAGTGGATCCAGTGTATCAGGAAGAGAGGATACAATGTGATCTTCGACTAGCCTCTCAAAGCACTTCATGATGACAGAGGCGAGTGCTACGGGACAGTAGTCGCTCAGCTTCGTCACCATTGCTTTCTTGGGAACGAGAATGATTGTGGATTTCTTGACTCACTACTGTTATTCCATGCAAGGGATTTGCAACTAAACACTGGCTTTAATACTTCTTACATTTGCTTTAGGTTGAGTCGTCACAATACATACAGTATGCTCAATAGAGATGTGGGATGGCACTCTGATGTTATTCTTAGTTGTTTAAACATGTACGTGTTAAAACAGCAAGAAATAAAAGGTAACAGTCTGTACTCTTTCCTCATATTCATCTTTGAATCTTAGAAATAAATATTTTTGCTGTATTATGCCTAAAATGTACATTAAAAATAGCAATTTTGAGTTTACTGTCTCAATACCTACTTAGGGCACTGTTTATGGTGTATACTGGATCCACTACACAGTGGGGCAAAAAGTATTTAGTTAGCCACCAATTGTGTAAGTGCTCTCACTTTAAAAGATGAGAGAGGCCTGTAATTTTCATCATAGGTACACTTCAACTATGAGAGACAAAATGAGAAAAAAGATCAAGAAAATCACATTGTAGGATTTTTTTATGAATTTATTGGTAAATTATGGTGGAAAATAAGTATTTGGTCAATAACAAAAGTTCATCTCAATACTTTGTTATATACCCTTTGTTGGCAATGACAGAGGTATTTTGGCCCATTCCTCCAAGCAGATCTCCTCTAGAGCAGTGATGTTTTGGGGCTGTCGCAGGGCTTTCAACTCCCTTGAAAAGATTTTCTATGGGGTTGAGATCTGGTGACTGGCTAGGCCACCCCAGGACCTTGAAATGCTTCTCATGAAGCCACTCCTTTATTGCACAGGCGGTGTGTTTGGGATCATTGTCATGCTGAAAGACCCAGGCACGTTTCATCTTCAATGCCCTTCTTGATGGAAATAGGATTTCACTCAAAATTTCATGATACATGGTCCCAAAGCATGATGTTTCCTCCCCCATGCTTCACAGTAGGTATGGTGTTCTTTGGATGCAACTCAGCATTCTTTCTCCCCTAAACACGACGAGTTGAGTTTTTACCAAAAAGATCTATTTTGGTTTCATCTGACCGTATGCCATTCTCCCAATCCTCTTCTGGATCATCCAATCATCTGGATCATCTGTCTAGCAAACCTCAGATGGGCCTGGACATGTTCTGGCTTAAGCAGGGGGACATGTCTGGCACTGCAGGATTTGAGTCCCTGGCGATAGTAGCCTTTGTTACTTCGGTCCCAGCTCTCTGCAGGTCATTCACTAGGTCCCCCCGTGTGATTCTGAGATTTTTGCTCACCGTTGTTGTGATCATTTTGACCGCACAGGGTGAGATCTTGCGTGGAGCCCCAGATCAAGGAAGATTTTCAGTGGTCTTGTATGTCTTCCATTTTCTTATAATTGCTCCCACAGTTGATTTCTTCACACCAAGCTGCTTACCTATTGCAGATTCAGTCTTCCCAGCCTGGTGCAGGTCTACAATTTTGTTTCTGGTGTCCTTTGACAGCTCTTTGGTCCATTAATACAGGTAACGAGGACAGAGGAGCCTCTTAAAGAAGTTACAGGTCTGTGAGAGACAGAAATCTTGCTTGTTTGTAAGTCACCAAATACTTATTTTTCACTATAATTTACCAATAAATTCATAAAAAATCCTACAATGTTATTTTCTGGATATTTTTTCTCATTTTGTCTCTTATAGTTGATGTGTAGCTATGATGAATGTAGATGTAAATGTCTACATTGCCCCAATGTAGATGTGTGTAAATGTTCAATATTGTTTCTGTAGGAAAAAGTAGGATGAGGAAACATGATCAATACATTTATAAAACCAAGCCATCTACCTGAAAGATGGAAAATTACAATTGAATTTGAAAATGTAAGGGTAAAATCAATATTCTTTATTGTACTATGAGTCAAAGTAAACTCAAATTTTTCCACAAACACCCTGGCAGGTTCCCACTTCTCCCCAATAGGTCTCTCTCCTTTCCCTCACTCACCCCATCTGCCTTCCATCTCTCCCCCTCTCACTAGATGCCACAGCCCCTTCTCTCTCTCTCCCCCTACGTTCTCATCCATCCTCCAGGATGCTCCAGCAGTAGGATGGGATGACTGCTTATTAGTGCTAGTCCCCACTATCTCTCTTCTGCTCCCTCACTTTCTCCACTTGGCTATTCCACAAAGTGCTCCAAAACTTTACTTTGGGCATGAATAAAATCTATTGGAAATTATATGCAGGATGTCTTTGTCTGCTTACAGTACATTCTGATGTGCTGTTCTGTCCTGCCAACCTACCTGTGGTGTCAAGGTGATTTTCAATGTGCTGAGTATAGACAAAATAGAAATGTTTGTGTGTGCTTCTATTTATCTCGTTATGTTTATATACTGCAATTGAAAATGTTACTTGAATATTTATAGATGTAACATTCCTAACTATAAACAGGCTGGTTCATACCATGAATGCTGACTGACTGGAGATCAGTACACCACGGGTATGACATCACATAACCTTTACTGTTCTAATAGTATTGGTAAATGTTTTAAAATAGCAATAAGGTCTCTTTGGCTTTTGTAGTATTTTGCCAATTATGGCTGTATTCAAGCACTCTTAGATATGTTATATGGACCAACATCTCTTATTGGCACAACTTGAATTTTGTACACTCTTAGAAAAAAGGGGTTCTAAAATGGTTCTTTGGTCATAGAATAATCCTTTTGTGGTTCCCAAAATAACAATTTTATTGTAGGACAGTTTTGGGTTCCAGGGAATCTTCTAGAAACTATAAAAGTGTTATCCTACCTTGACAACTGAATAACCTTTATTGGTAATTTTTTCTAAGAGTATATGAAAGAAAAGTCATCCATGACTTCCTGTTTATTTTGGGTAAAAGCGATACACATTGCAAATACCAGTATTTGGAAGGTCAGTGAACACAAATTTAGATAAGACAAAATGTTGTAGCCAGTAAATAGGCAAGCTAAAATGTAAAACACCACATATATATAATATCTTTACTATTACAGCACAAATTTTGAAATGTACACCAACTGAAGCTGTGATGAACCAGCTTGCAAGATTATTTTATTTTTCCCCCTATGCACTGAGGATGGTTGAGGTCACCATGTCTCCAAAACTGATATTAGACACTACAGTACCTCCATAACAAAAACAATTTTGTTATGCAACTTGGTAGTCTTCCCAAAAGAAAACCTTTACACTCATCAAGACATGGTCATGTCATAGGAACTGCGTTCTGTGGTCTTCTATAGATGAGGGTAGACACATCAATTCTGGTAAGGCATCCAAATAGTTTGTTGGCAGGGACATTGCAGGAAAACATTTTCTCATTTCATTTGTGTGTTCTCTGACCTTTCCGGTGTTGACAGTTAAGGGAGTTTGGCATGTGTCTCACCTCATATCCATATCCCAGTGAAATAGACAGGTAATCATGAATGACCAATGAAGAGTTCCTAATGAGCTCCTTAGAATTCCTAGAAAATGTATAAAGCGCTGGATAAAATTAATAGAATAAATGTTGTAGTAAGGTCGATAATATAAGGGATTTCATTCTTCCGTTAAATATGTAGCTACATTGGGCTCCAAAATTACTGGCACCCCTGACTGGCAATGCACAAACACTTGAAAACATAGAAAATATAATTATAGAGAAACTCAAAATACCAACATGTGAGAAACAATGTACTATATTAATGTTGCATTGGAACCAATCAAAATCATACCATTTAAAAAAAAAATCTTTTAACCAAAATCAAGGTTCAATAATTATTGCCACTTCTTATTCAGTACTGAGTTCAACCACCTCTGGCAGGGATAACAGCATGGAATCGCTTCCTGTAATGTTTGACCAGTTTTAGGAAAACATTTGGAGGGATTTTGGACCAACTTCTTTTTAAACCTGGTGACCCCAAGACGCCACCAAGGTCTGCAATTCTGTCACAGTGATTCTTCTCACCATCATCCTTCCTATCCTGGGCAACATGCATTTGCGTCCTGTACCTGTGAGGTTTTCAGCTCTTCTATACCTTTTGAATTTTCTATAGTTTCTCTGAGAGTGCTCAGTGGTATATAGCCATTACCAGAACTATGAACATCTACAACCATCTGTCTCTTTTGAAATGTTTGACAAAGGGATATTGCATGCGAGCTGCAGACAAGGCAGGATTAGAGAGGGAATTGGGAAGGGAGGATATTCGGGAAAATAATCACAAAAAATTAGTTTTTCACTATATATGTTTCAGAAACATTTCCCTTATTCCACCATTCGTCATTGTGCAAAAGTATTGTAAATTCTGTGCAGAGTAAATTTACTAAAGTGTTTATTTTATATTGATAAATCCCACACTTTTACTGCCCTATGATTTCCAAATTGAGGATAATACGGAAAGAATTGTGGAATCCAGACATTAGGACAGAATTCAACAAAAAATGAAAAAATGTCAAGGTTTTTCTATAATCCGAATATAGTCCCGTAATATTAAGCATAATTGTTCCCATTTCCCTCCCTTCCTATTTCCCACTGACCCTGCCTCGTCGGCAGCTCTGCAAATCATTGGACAGATGTGGGATGGTAAAAGGGCACTCACATGGTTCACCCAATCACATGTTGCAGAGCGGGCCGATTCTTTTCACACTGCTCATCCAACATGCCCTTAGCTCATGAACGGGATGATTACGCTCACTGATAAAAATTATGGTGTAATTTGTTGCCAGTACCTTTTCTATTATTTAATTATTTCCTTCAAGACAATAACAGAAAATACATTATTAACACAGTAGATGTCCGTTACAAAGTAATATCAGCTCTGCATGTTAATGGAAATTTACAGTGTTTATAAAGTACTTGTCATTGTCTTAAATGAAATTTAGGTAAAATAACAAAAAAAGTACTGGTATATTTGTTACCAGTACCTTTTACTGTTGTTTTACCGAACAATGTTTTACATTTGTTTACATTTATAGGGACCTAAACTTTGCGTAGAAATGATTGCATGCATGGTTTACATAGATTTGTGCGTACGCACACTTGAAATATGAGCCTCCTGGTTACCTTGAAGGTATAATGGCCAGTGCATGTTGAAACAAAGGTAATGATCAATGAAAAGGTGATGAGGGCACAATTTCGTTTCACTGTTTACTGCTCTTTTTGTATTATTTTTATATTCAGGAACTTTTTTTTTAAGTACCTATGGTTTACAGAATTGTTTTACATGTGCCTAAGACTTTGCACACTACTGTATTTCTAGATGCCACATATGCTATATAGAATAAAAATGCCCCTAGTTGCCAAAAACTACATATTGTACGTTTAATGTAGTCAACTGGATGGGACTTGAAGGCTGATTCCTCCTGCTGACTCCAGTGGGCGAGTCATTAGCCAAAACCAACTGTGTCATTGAGAGTGATCATCCAATGAATTATACAGTAGTGTACTGCTTTAACATGGAGATGACCTACATGGCTATGTCCATGCTGTCATTAGTCATCACTCCTCTGCTCATGTAATTCCTAACTTTGACCATGTTTCACAACTGAATGTTGCCCTGGTGGTTGGAGGGTGTTTGAATGTTAATCGACTTCGAATTGTCGTAGTCCAAAAGAGAACAAGTCCTCTTCCCTCAGTCAGTAGATTTACAGACTTGTCTTTCTCACTTAGTTTGCATTATCATAAAGGCAGTGATTCTGGTGCATTGTGGGCAGACGTACAGGCATGTAGACTCGCTACAATGGAGGAAAAGTGAGGGTTCAAGGCGTATAACGTGTTTGCAGTAGCAAACAGAAATTTCACTTGTCATCTGTGCCTCACGGAATTCCCCCAAGTGAATTCTGTGAGACAAGTTGACTTCTGGTATTCACTCGGAATTGAATCTCAGTGTCGATCCTGCCATCCTGAGCAACTTTCAGTAGAGTGTGAATACATTTTCCTTTTCCTGTGGGATACAAACCCACAAACCTAGCATTACAATTGCCATCTCTTACCAAGTGAGCTACATGGGAGTTGAGCTCAGTATTAGTGGTGACATGCGCTAGCCAAAGTCCTTGTGCTTTCCTTTTGTTGTGCATATCTGCCTTAGAAAATATGTATTGTATCACAAACATTACTATCCAAGGCAAGCTACACTTCCTTCTCCTACCCCATGGGCTTTTGTGTTTAATCACTAGGCAGTAATATATTTGAGCTCAACGTTTGGCAATAGTTTGGCTAAAGTTATAACGTAGGCAGTGTTCTTCACCACTGCAATGTCTGATAAAGAAGTATAAAGTATAAAGAAGTAACTAGCAAGAAAACCGCACATTACACATTATCCGTTACCTCCATGACCTGGCATCCTTTCCCAGTTTCGATTTTACTTGATAACGCAATTATCTGTCAAATGTTTTGATCATGTGATGTTAATTGATATCTGAATTTTAACACAGATTTTAATTTCTCTACATTGCATAAGCACACCGTACCATTGTCAATAGAAAAGGTTGGCGGCCTTAAAAGGTAATAAGCTCAGGATATATTCTTTAGACACAAGTCCCTGACATACAGTAGTACAAATAATTGTATGAATGTGTAAAACCCCTAAACAATCTCAGAAATCCTTACAAATATTCACTGTTAATGTTAGGGTTAAGATAAGGCATGAGGTGGGTCCACGTGTCTTAGTGGGATTGCATTGCAGGACAGTCTACGTCATGATAGTCTGTGGTTCGAGCCAGACTATGAATTCTCAAAATTTTCCCCGGACCTCCTGCACAAGTCAGCACAAATTGGCATAGCACTGCCCGGGATTTGGGTTAGACAAGTCAGCTTATCTATCCTGACACATCGTTCTCCAGCGACTCCTTGTGTGCAGATTGGGCGCCTGGAAAATTCAATCACGGAAGTAGAGTTAGTGAATGTAATCATCCCGAGCATGATTCGACTAAAGACTTCCGTGTTGGATGAGCAGTGTGAAATTAATCGAGGGCTGGGCGACGTGATTAGATGAACCATGTGTGCACCCCGCGCCATCCCACAGATCTGTCTAAGGTTACACCCTCTCCCGAACTACTCTCACCCCCCTCTTTCTTCCGTGCCCTCTTTTTCTTCCGCCGAACATACCGCGTTTCCTCAAACCCTACCCCCACACCAGCACCCGCCACACTC
Organism: Umbra pygmaea; assembly: GCA_016801145.1. Lineage (NCBI taxonomy): Eukaryota > Metazoa > Chordata > Actinopteri > Esociformes > Umbridae > Umbra > Umbra pygmaea. Next base: position 5,613 of record JACXGM010014896.1, on the reverse strand, counting down.
CTATCCGAACTCCCCGCCATGCCGACCTCCCTCACCGTACGGGCGTCGCGACCCGCCACCACCCCCGGATCCATTCCGCACTCTCCTCGGTCCTCTCTCTCATGCCCTAAATCCCCAGCCACACTTGCAGCTCTCTCTCGCTCATATTCGGACCCACTAGCACACTTAAAGAAGGCCTCTATATCAAACGGCAACCCCGGACCACGCTCCATGTCAAAGTCCTGCAACGACGACACCTCATGCCTCCACGGTCGCCCTGTCTCCTTCCGCGCTGCCATCTCCTCACCGACCCTCCGCTCTCCACGCTCTCTTCCTGGGCAGGGCTGTTTATATAAGGAACTCAGATCACATAACTAGACACAGCTGTTCCTCCTTAGTAATCAGAACCTTCTACTTGGATTCTAGCCTTTTCCCAGTCCCTACTACATTACCCAGCAGCCCTGGCCAGGAAGAGGCGTGGCCAACCCTGAAAGGGGACATGTATCAGTACAAAAGCACAAACAAAACCACCATGCAAAAACACTGAATGATGAAAAAGGACAAAAGTAGACAGAATGCAACTGAACATAAACAGGTAACTAAGGCAATTGTATAATGGAGTCCTTGCTCAATCATGTATGCCAGCCCCCACTGGGCTGGGCGTTACAGAATCCCCCCCCCAAAGACCTCGCACACTGAGGAGGTCAAACGAAAAAGGAGAGGACAACAGTCAATGCCCCCCCGACCAAAGTACTCACCCAGGCGGAGGGTCTGTGGGCGGCCTCAGGAGGCCATGCAGGGAATAGGGGGGCAAGGCCCCTAGTACAGGCAGATCAGGGAGCCCTGGGTCAGGTGGAACAGTGGGCCCGGGGTCAGGTGGAACAGCAGGCCCGGGGTCAGGTGGAACAGCGGGCCCGGGGTCAGGTGGAACAGCGGGCCCGGGGTCAGGTGAAACAGGGAGCCCGGGGTCAGGAGCAACAGGGAGCCCAGTGTCTGGCGGAGCAGTAGGGGGCCCGGTGTCTGGCGGAGCAGCAGGGGGCCCGGGGTCAGGCAAAACAGAAGGCCCGGTGTCTGGCGGAGTAGCAGGGGGCACGGGGTCAGGGGCAACAGGAGGCCCGGTGTCTGGCGGAGCAGCACGGGGTCCGGGGTCAGGCGAAACAGAAGGCCCAGTGTCTGGTGGAGCAGCAGGGGGCCCGGGGTCAGGCGAAAACAGAAGGCCCAGTGTCTGGCGGAGCAGCAGGGGGCCCGGGGTCAGGAGCAATAGGGAGCCCTGCGTCAGGCGCTGTGGAGGACCCAGGAAGCTCTGTCACAGAGGGGGGTCCTGAATCAGGCGGCGCAGGGGGCCCTGTGTCGGTCGGAGTAGCGTCCTCAAACTCTGGCGGTGGAGGTAGAAATAGTTCCTCCAGGTCCTCGTCCTGGTGGGCCGGCGGAGAAAAGGCTTCGGCCTGGAGTGACGGCAGAGCTGGGGCATCGTCCTGGTTGTCCGGCTGAGCAAAGGCCTCGGCCTGCAGGGCCAGCAAAGCGGGGGCATCGGCCTGGAGGGCCGGCAGAGCAGGGGCGTCGGCCTGGAGGGCCGGCAGAGCGGGGGCGTCGTCCAGGTTGTCTGGCTGAGGTGGTGGCGAGGCGGCCATTTTGAGAGGACCAAACATGTCCCGCAGCAGGCGGGTGAAGCTCCCATGGTCGTCGAGAAAAGGGTGGTCCGCTTCCCAAAGAGCCTGGGCGAAGGTAAGAGCCCCACCCTTCGAATGGGAAATAGTGCTGACGACCAGGTCCCTCTCAGATGGGGCCTTCAACTGAGCTGGGGCCGCTAGCCCTGGCTGCATCTCCAGTGTAGGGCTGTCAGATAGGGGTGCGAACTCCCGTCGCCACCCCTCATAGCCCCCCCGGAAAAATTATTTGGGGGGACCCCAGTCCTCCTTGTCCAACTCCTCCTCCTCAGAGGAAAAGGAGCCCAACTCCTGGATCGGGACAAGGCACATACCCTCCTGTTGGGCCTCCATAAGCCATTGGCGGAGGCGCTCTCCAAACAAAGGCTCCTCATTGTCCAGCAGCAAAAAACGCCTGGTACCCAGCCATGCTTCCAGGAACCTCCTGTGACAAACCTCCTCCTCCTTTGTACTGCCTTCAAGCCTGAAGCCCTCATTTTTACGGTGGAGTATTCTGTCACGATGTATGTGGTGTGTAGAGAGAGGGAGGCTTGAATATGTAGTACGTGGCAAAACGTTCATTATTTATTCCAGTGAAGCAACCATCCAGCAGAGCAAAACATATAGTTAGCAGGGTACACTTACTACCAGACCTATAATACACACTCTTACAGTGGTGTGGACACTGGCAATAGGTTCTAAATACAACACCTGAATACTGCAAGCTACTACATACAACAACACTGAGTTGATGGCTGTCGGATATGTTTACAATAAAAAAGTAATGCCACAAACGTTCCTCCTGATGCGCTCAGGGAAGCGACTATAAATAAAGAATACACAACACAACAAATCGTAAGTTACGTGGGGATACACCTCCAACAATGCTCCACGCTCTCTTCCTGGGAAGGGCTCCTTATATAACTCAGATCACATAACTAGACACAGCTGTTTGTCCTTAGGATTCAGAACCTTCTACTTGATTCTAGCCTTTTCCCAGTCCCTACTATATTACCCAGCAGCCCTGGCCAGGAAGAGGCGTGGCCAACCCTGCAAACCACCATGCAAAAACACTGAATGATGAAAAGGGACAAAAGTAGACAGAATGCAACTGAACATAAACAGGTAACTAAGGCAATTGTATAATGGAGTCCTTGCTCAGTCATGTACGCCAGCCCCCAGTGGGCTGGGCGTTACAAGTTGGATAAATTGTTGTTAGAGATAAGTGGGCTTTTTTATTACTTTATCATTATACATGTAGCATCATTAGTATAGCATTTTACTAGCATATTTTTCACACAGCTTAGGACATGTCGACGACTCATGTTTATTTAACGTTCATCATCATAACACTATTCGGCTGTGTATCAGCTTAGCTAACTAGCCAACATCAAGCATAAATGTAATCAATTTAGTAAACTTTAAACTTATAAAGATATGTATATTTTATGTTCTGCCACCTTTAGCCACATCTCTTTAGTTTTTCTAAAAGTACTGAAATAAGGTACCCTTGGGTACCGGTATCAAATTCCAGGAATCGGCATTGGTACTGGTATCGGTCCAAATGCGAACGGTACCCAACCCTACTCTCTGTAGATGTTCTGGCTGAAAAATAATAATGTCTTAAAGGCAACCAAAGCATTTACGGCGTTAAGGATTTTAAATTAATCTCATATGTTAAAGCGTTAGTATTGATAGCTTTAGGATTTTAACATAAACTTAACCAAAACTCATTGTCAGCAGCAGGGCTGGGCGATATGGCCCAAAAATGATATCGTTATGTAAAACAGATATTTTTTCAATAAGATATTGTCATAAGATTTTGGTTGTGTAGATGGATGTAGACCAAAGCAAGGAGTAATGTTCTTCAATTTATTCATGAACACTTCCAAAATAAAAAAGGCTAGACCGCCTTTGGTCATTTATAGTATATGGGTGACTGTGATACCCGGAAAACAACACATCTAGTACTAAAAAGCGACAGACATCTCAGTACATAACGTGTACTAATCGGTATGAGATAATTACATGTAGTTTACATAGATTGAATACCTTCTCAGGACAATTACTTACAGCACAATAATGTAGCATGTCACAGGGAATTGTTCTCTGAAACATATATATTTTTTAACCTCCTCAGGACAAATAGTCATAAATATGTAGTATACGGTGGCAGTGTATAAATCAGGCTCTTGTAGTTTTAGATTAAGGATTAAAATGATGGTTCTGAGTAATATAAACCTAGGGTCATTTGCACCTTGACCTCGAGCCAAACAACCCCCCCTAAGCTTTTTTCCCTTGTTATAACATTGGTCGAGTCAGATTATTGGCTTAGTGCAGGCGCTAATGGAACCAAGTTGGTATCACGTAAATAACCCCACTAATAATGCCGGGAATGTTAACAAACTTTTACAGTAGTACAATAAGGTTGTCACAATAAGGTTGTCATTAACAACGATAACAAAACCCATGATCCCACGCTACTTCCCGACATCATCCAAGTACATCTTTTTCAATTGTTTTGATTGAGAGACCCCTAGCGGCCAAAAACTGCATATTGTACGTTCAAATCAACACTTTATGCTGCATGACCCGCATCACAACAGGAATATTCACATTTCAAAGGAATATACATTGATTGTATCTATAATGGGACGAGAGCAGATGTTTTAATGTGATCTTAATGTAAGATACAGTATACTGATTGTGTCACAGCAGTAGTGAAATGCCAGATGTTTAACTTTTATATTCTCATTGTAGATTAATGTTCATCTAGTCAACATACCATTTATAACACGAAAATATTCCTCTCGAAATACACTAAATATCACAAAATCTCCCTCTTAAATGTAGAATATTTTCTTTCCATAAAAGGAGCCATATTTATGATGAATGAAATCAGCAATCAATGTTGACTTTGTACTTAAATGATAAATGAATTGACCTGTCAACGTTGGCTTGTTGGTAACCCATGGTTTCAGATACCGCACAGCAAAGCAACGCACAACACACATTTAAAAATGTATGCTTGCGACACAGTAGTAATACATGTAATTTGTTTTTCTATTAAAGTAAAAACTAAGTTCATGAAAATGACGTAATGATGAACAAAGAAGCTAGTATTATAACAGATACAGTTGCACCAGACAAGCTAACATTATAATGCAGATTTGTGCATTGCTTGAACAGACCAGGCCCAAACACAAACAACAAAAGCAGTCTTGGTTATTAAAATATATTTGGTTGTAAGGGGGCATCATTTTTACCGTATACATTCTAGTCTCCATTACATTTTTTTGCTCTCTCGCTCATACACAGAGAAAATGTCACAGCGCTTTATTTAAAAAGAAACAGGACAATAAAAAAACTCCATTACCTTGTATCTCACATTATAGCAGCTGTTTTTGTGAAAATATGCTAACTGTTGTGTCATAACCACTAGGGTGGTGAGAATTATATTCTATATAATCATGTTTAAATACAGTTTGAACAGTTTAGAATGGTATTACTAGATGAGATAGTTATATGGCTATACTTGAGGCCTTTAGGAACATTCTAGGACATGTAGACAGACATGTTTAGGGTCAAGATAAGACTTTCCTTTAGGAGAGGAGACGAAGGAAGCAAGGCCAACGATGACGTAAGATAGAGAGAGCCCTTACAGCCGTATACTATAACATCAGAATAAGCTTTAGCTTATGGCTTAGGACTTATAACTTATAACTCTGTTATATATTAGACAGCTTATAACTATATGCACTATTGTAGGTTAGACTGTAATTCCATCAAAGGTCTAATACATGTAGATGCCATTCAGACTAATAGAACAGGACATTTTACTGACAGGACATTTAGACAGATAGGGGTTACTGAGTTATTCAGAAAGGAGTACACTTCGTAGTATGGGCACTCAAGGTTAGGAGCAGTGGCCTTTACATTAAGAGATAGTAACCTACGTAGATAAGAGGTTGAGGTGACCTGCACGTGT
>JACXGM010014895.1:0-21728 GCA_016801145.1 Umbra pygmaea | reverse complement strand
AAACGCACCTCAATTCTTTCTGTTCACGTGTGCACGCAGTAGCCTACATTATCGTGCTTGCGAGAGATAGGCATGTCTTTTCATATTCCATAAGACTGTTTAATCGTGACCGTACTATATAACCTATAACCTCTACATTTTTGTAGATAATCTTGATTTTGCACCTGTATGTTTTGTTAGTTTATTACTATTTAGCGAAATCCATGATTACACATTAACAATGCCCATTAGTCAAGTAACCTACACACGTAGAGGCTCATTAGGCTGTCCTGACTACGGTATGTGAAGTGAGCGATACTGGAGCAGTACTGTAGCGATTTTGAGCGAGAGCATTCTGGGCCGCTCAAATATTGCTCTGAGTTCTGGTAAACTGGGTCAGCTCCGCTCCTCACTCCGCTTCCACTCCGCTCCGCTCACATACTCTGCACCGAAACCACATAAAAACGCAACTAAGTCAGCACAGTTGATAATTCATGGTGGGGCTAAGGTGGGGCAAACACGATTCTTGGTAGGGCTGTAGCCCCACCAAGCCATACCCTGCCGCCGCCCCTGCTGCAGGGGTAAACTTTTTGGAAAATAAGACACAAGGATGGGTGCGTCTTCTTCAGGGTTCCAACCCAGCATCTTTGATCCTCTTTTCAGCAGAGAGGTGAGCGGGGCGGCTATGGAGCTGAAGTTCCTGATGAAGTGCCAGTAGAAGTTGGGGAAGCCTAGGAAGCTCTCCAGGCCCTTGTTGGTGGTGGGAACTGGGCATGTCCTGACAGCGTCTATCTTGTCCTGTTCTATGAAGACACCCCATGGGCTAATCCGATACCTCAGGAAGTCTGATGGAAATCACATTTCTCCCCCTTTACATACAGCTAGCTGGTCGTCATTTAGGCGGATCATGTAACGAACGTGCTCCCCGAACATAGCTGAGTAGACTAGGATGTCACCAATGTAAACCACAAGAGTGGTTATCTGAATTTGATCTTGAGCTCTTCGAGCCCCCGGTTGTCAATACTGGGCCTCAGTCATCCATCCTTCTTTGACACAAAGAAAAAGCTGGCGGAGGCTGGATAAGATGAGCTGTGAATCCCTGCCTCAGGGCATCCTTCACATATTTCTCCATAGATTCTTCTCTGTCATTGAGGGTAAATCTTGCTCTGTGGGTATTTTACCATCCGTTAGATCAATGGTGCAGACACAGGGCATGTGTGAAGGAGAACAAATAGAGTGTGAAGGGGCGAACACATCCAGAAAACCATTGTACTCACTGGGAACGTTGGACTGAAGAGTGGCAATCTTCTGGGAAGGCTTTCCAGATAACAGTATTTGTGAGGTCAGGCACTGATGTTGGGCAAGAAGGCGTGGCTCTCAATGTCCATTCCAATTCATCCCAAAAATGTTCAGTGTGGTTGAGGACAGGGATCTGTGCAGGACACTTGAGTTCCTCTCCACCAAACTCATTGAGTCATGTCTTTATGGCCCCACTTTTGTGCACAAGGGCAAAGTCGAGGCTTAGTTAGGGGTCAGATGGCTCAGCGGTTACCAGGTTGCTGATTTGATTCTTGGCTGTGCCCAATGTCATTGTGTCCTTGGTCAAGCACTTCACCATAAGTTGCTCTAGGGAGAATTACCTGTACTTACTGTAAGTCGCTCTGAATATAGCCTGCAGTACGCTCGCTGTTGCCGACCTGGCGCGCACCAAAGTGACGTCATGGGAGCGCCATAACCATTTATACTTGTGCATGTTGCTCGCAACACTAGTTGCAGTTTTCTCCTGAACAGAGGAGTCGCAGCTGAGGAAAGGCTACCGACTTTGTTATTTCTACTGACTGAAAGAAGAAGAAAACGGTAAACGATGGCAGAACTGGCATCAGCATTGATGTTAATGTCAACAGTGGCTAAGATTATCTTAACTGTGTTGTCATGAACCATTTACAGTTTTATTATGAACCATTAACTGTGTTATTATGAATTGTTTACTGTGCCCTCAAACTTGTCCATGCTTCCTGTTTCCACTTTGTCGCACGCCATTTAAAAAAAGAGTGGTGCGTGCCCTCGGCTCAAAATCCTTGCGCGCCAGCAAAATCAATGTCATTTTGACGTCACTTTGGCTGGCGCCAGGTTGGGAACAGTGAGTATACTGCAGGCTGAAGAGTGTCTGCTAAATTACTAAAATGTAAATAGTCACACTGGAACAGGATAGGGCCTTCCTCAAACTGTAACGACAAATTTGGAAGCACCCAATTGTTTAAAATTTCTGTTGCATTAAGATGACCTTTCATTGGAATTAAGGGGCCTAGTCCAAACCTTGAAAAGCAGCCCCAAGACCATTATCCCTCCACCATTAGTACGTTTGTCCACATACTTTTGGATATATAGTGTGTATCTGTCTTGTATTTTTTTCATTTTTTTTGGCTCCGCAACCCCTTGGACAGATGCAGAATGGTTCATCCAAATGCATGTCGCTGAGCTGGCCAATTCTTTTCGCACTGATCATCCAACATGGAAGCCTTTAGTCAAATCATGTACAGAATGATTACGCTCACCAACTATTCTTCTGTGATTTAATTTACAGGTGCCCAATCTGCACACAAGGAGTCACTGGAGAATGATGTGTCAAGGTTTTTTTGCGCTGCCTTTTGCTGGAGGTCCAATGAAAGTTAGAGAAACCATAGTCAGCCTCAAATCACTGACTATCATGATGTAGTTTGTCCTGCAATGCAGCGACTTAGCCCATTATGCCACGCGGACCCCCCAAATCTGTCTAATCTAACCCTTTACATCCACCTGAGCTTCCAAAGAGTAAAATGTGGGTTCAGATGGCTCAATTGTTAGGGAGTCAGACTAGTAATCAGAAGTTTGCTGGTTTGATTCCCGGCTGTGCCAAATTACATTTTTCTTGGGCAACACACTTAATCCTAAATTGCCCTAGGGGGTATGTCTTTGTACTTACTCTAAGTGAAAAAACAAGTAAAATGTTGCATTCTGAATGGTATTCTATTCTTTACAGGATTCCCGCAGTGAAGCCCTGTAATCCTAAATAGGAGATTGGATATTCCTCATCGTTACTTGTTTCTTTGTTATTCAAATTCCTTTCTGTCTACAACACTGGGCTCATCTCAGGCACATGGAGCTCTATTCACATTAACTAGACTTATGAAGATGACAATTTATTTTTAATACAATTTTAAATACAGCGTTTTTGTTCGCAGGCCAGTTACTAGCTTTAGGCTGGGTAAAGTGGAATTTCATCTGTCACATCTTATTCCTTAGACAGTGCACCACATGAGGTCCATTTGGGTCAGTAGAGAGTTGGAACTTGGTGCTGGTTGAATACGGGGTGCCAGTAGAGCCAGAGCTGTGGAGTCAGTGGCACTGAGGTGGCGTGCACTTTGTGGCATAAATACTTAGAAGAGGCATGTTGTCACATAGCTTAAGACTACAGTGGTCCCACAGGGGGTAGAGATGAAAGGCACACAAGCACACAGCACAGGCATGCACGCATACGGATGCTTGTACACACACAAAGTTCAGTCGCACACACACAAGCCCATGGCCACATGCCTTTGCTGTTGGTGAAACGGCGAAGGACTGGATTAGGCAGACTGGTTGTAAACACATCAGCCCTCGTTTAGCATCAAGGATGTCACCTAGATCAAAGTGAGTCTTGTATTCATTCCCGAACCATGACTTTGTTCCTCCGAGACGATCTATGTTGCTCCTATTGAGATCCTAGTGAATGAGGAAGCTGTTGTGAACCGTGTTACTGTGTCCTTCACAACCTCCAATAATGGGCTTTGATGATCAACAACAAAGCGATCAGAATAATGTCGGCATAAAGAGAATAGACTGTTGTCTTTTTTTCATTGGTTTATTGTTGTCATTAAACTGAGGATGACCCCAGACCTATGGGTACTCACAGATGATGATGAATGATTTACTAATGACAACGGGTAAGCCTGTCATAGCGTGTGCTACTGCTAGTATAGCCTTTATATCTTTTCCACTTACATGCATTCTTCTGTCTCTATTTCTTTACTTAACTCTGTCCATAACTCACCCCCCACTTCTCTCTCCATCTAAGATCCTGTTGTGAATATCTCCTATCCCCTCTGGGACTTCTTTCAGTTTGTTGGTTTTGTTTTGTTTTTCGGCCACTCCACATTTTTTTTTCGGCAACCCTTTGATGTTGTTGCCTGGGTGCTGGTGGACAAAAGAGCTTCCATCAGCTGGTCTTAAGGATGGAGAGAGGTGGGGGGGGTTAAGAAAGAAAAAGAAGGAGTCATGGATGAATAAAGAATCAAAGCAATTGGAATGGGGTTTTTGGGGGGCGAAGGACCCCATGTGAAACCCTCATCCCTTCTTTAAAGTACAGGGCCTGCGCTTTACAGTTATCATGGTTTCGCCCCATTGTGTAACATAGCATTGGCATGTGGCTTTGCGTTTATACAAAGCACGGCCTGCCTTTGTTCTAAGCAGTACTTTATGTTGTTGTTGTGTTGGAGTAGCTATTTATTGCTACACAATAAGTTTGAAAGAAAGTGAAAGAGAGTTTGCTGGCTTTTCTAAATGTCATGATTGTTACTGTGTTGGATCGTAGTATTGTTGGCAGACATCATGGGCCCGAGTGACCTGTTGACAGGCGACCGCTCCCTCTCCATCCACAATCTCCATCCACTGCTGTTAGCCTATAACCTCTGTATCAGAACTAGGGGTGCGGCGCGCCCCTTTTTGTTCTCCATTCACCTTTCTGCACAATGAGGGCCACTGATGTCACCTTCGTCACCAGGGCCTGTCGCAGTAGGGGAGAGACATATGCCGTCCCTGGGCACGTCAAATCCCTGCAGGGCCACTGAGATCCAGTGGAGTGGGTTGAGGCAGCAGTCCTTTGGTGGTGCCGACGCAGCTGCCGGCTTTCCAGTGAGCTCCTCATTAAACATGGACGCATCCGCTTGGTCTAGAGTCTATTGTTCTGCTACACTCAATGTCTAATGGCAATCAAAGCATCACCAAGGTGCACAAAGCAATGTCTCATAGTACCTGAACAGTATTCCCAAGATCAGAACCACAGTTTATGGTATCCATTTGATATTCAGGAGGATAAATAGTTTATAATAGTTAATAGGCTATGTAAATGTGTTTGTTATACTATCTGCTAACTACGGTACTAAAAAATTTGATGAAAATGTATTTTATTGCAATGAAGTGTATTTAGTAATGTAATTTATTGGATGCTCTGTTGGTTTAATCCAATTTAAGTTCCCGTAAAGAGCCAGATGTATTAGATGGGTGGCTGGTCATGTACAGCTAAACAATGTGCACGTAACAAAAATACACCTGTTTTGTTTCTGCTAAAACATTTGTTTTATTATTTAGCGTTGAGAGTGATTTGTCTGTTTAAGGTGGAAAATATGGGTAATGCCATAAAACACAGAAAGCCCACTGTCTGCCAGGTGATTTTCCACAGTAATTAGCAGATCAAAGTATAATGCTACAGTACGTTCCTCTCCCTCACAATAACCTCTGTTTAGATCCAGTGCCCAGTTCTCTCCTCTGTGTACAACTCATGCATACATCCTCACTCGTTTTTATTTGCTTGTGAGCAGTCACGAAATACACAAAGGGCAAAAGAGCATGGTTTCCACATGCTGTAAGGGGCTCCGATTTGTAAACTGCCACCAGACTTTAGGCTGGCAACTGGTTACAATTGAGGAATGGACATAGCACAGATGAATGCAAACTGAGTAAACAGTATGTGGCCGTTCACAGAGGGACTGCAGCGGAGCAGAGTGCTATCTCCACATCTGCTTCAAACAATCACACTGAGGAGTGATTAGGATATATTTAGAGGAAGGGGAGGAAATAGGATCACCACTTATCTTGTTGAGGACTTCAGCAGAGCTGGTTAAAAGAGACAATGCGAGATATTCTGTGAAGGCACCAGTTTTCTGCTGCATATTTCATTTGGACATTTGGTAGCCAACAGAATGTTGTGGCAGAGCAGCTTCGTGCTCTGTGTGGATCCCATCCCGGAGATGTTCTCAGCGGAGGATTTGAGTGTTAGAAAGTGCTGAAGTTAAAGACAGTTATGATTTCACTTCGGCTTCCCTCAGCAGACATCAAATGCTACAGTGAAATAACAAGAGGAAGTCTGACAATCAAACATCACCATGTTTGTCTGTCTATCATTACCACATTTTCTGGGTTTTCCCATCTAAAATATCATGTCTTTTAATATAAGATGGACTTAAATAGTTTATTCAGCTGCAGTTGAACAGGTTCTGTTTCCCTTCTCAATATCACAAGGTTGCAACTAAGACTTTTTTTCAGACAGCTTTGTTTTTACATTGTTGGTGAGCAGTTGGCCTTTCTTTGATCCTGTGACCGTGTTTCTCTGATCATGCACGATGTAGGAAGAAGATAAAACTACTGTCAGCAAATTTTTGTAACCTCAAGAAAACTTTGTTCATGTCCTGTTGGTGCCTTTTTCACCTAGGTCAGCAACAAGGACCTGCAGATATTTTATTCACAGACTAGAAGGTATACAAGAAAAAGTTAACTCTTGTCATTAAAAAAATAATTCTCATGACCGCAGGTAAAACCTGCATTATAACGAATGGCCACTGGCTCCCTGCATGAGGGCTAAAGAGGGTCATTGTTTTTTTTTAACAAATTCATCACTATCTTGACCACTGCATTTTTATTGGAAAATTATTGAGGTTATTATTGCATTCACTCTGCATGTAACGTGTTAATAATCAAGTCTGTTTGACTTTATTGACTGTATTGTTGTCCTTTTCAAGGCAGTCTTCACAGACATGCCAGTATTGGCATAAAACAAGGGCGATCTATGAAAGATGGCAAATTATTTCTGTGACGCAGGGATATTGTTTTGATGCTCTGCAAAGCACCAATAGTATTCGACTTAAGCCAACCATCTAGTTTTCCCAAGATTCACCATGCACTTTAAATGATAGCCTGTCCTAATTCCTCTTTGAGATGCCAATGTTTACTACGCCAATTACAGTATGTTTGTAAGTCTTCTCAATCATTCAACTAGGACATCTAAGCAGAGTCAGCAAAACTCAGGAATGTCTTCTTTCTGTTTTTTTATCACTGTTTTTTCTATCTTCTTTCTGCATCTATCCTCTTTCCTATCTTTCCCTCCCTCTCTCTCCCTCTCTCTCTCTCCCTTTCTCTCTCTCTCCCCTCTCTCTTTCTCTCTGCTCTCTCTTTGCTTTTTCTCTCGCATGTTTCTGAGGGTTCTATACTGAGGGGTTTGACATGTTTTGATTTAAAAGTAATATTGTTCCTCCCAACCACACAGAAGATGAAATAACACAGAAGGCGGGGGGGTTCTGTCTGTACATTTGTGTTTCACTGTATATTTTCTTTATTAGTTGATAGATATCATCCCATCGCTGTGAAGCATGTCTGTACTGAGCGCTCTGGCCTTTAGAAGTGTGTTCATCCAGACCAGAAAATAGAAAACAGCAGCGCAATTTAAAGGCCGTAAAATAAAAACACATTTCTGTTGCCTTGCGTTATCACTCTTACGATTAAGATTATCGCTACTCGTTTCATTTCAGTGTTTTAGGCTATATGTTACAAAAATTATATATTTAACAACAATACTTATCTGTCCATGGAGTTTTTGCACTGTGTAGTTATACTGTTGGTGCTTTATTTACAGTAAGTATTATTATCACATCAAAAATCTTTGTTTCCGTCCACATTTTAGATAATTATTTTTCTTTAAGACTCGTGGTCCGGCAGCTATCGTAACCCCAGAACTCATTCCTCATCCCTCATCCTCTATTTCATTCCCTCATCTACCCCCCTGTTGCTCCACACCCCACTGGGTAGGATTCTAGTGCCAGGGGGTCTCAGGCTGATGGAGCCATTGGTGGGCAGGATCAGTGCTGGAAGGAGGGGGGAAGGACTTCCCTTGTGCCTTGTGGACACCTGGTCCTTTCTCTTGGGTCACTCAGTCATGGCATGGCCCTGTCCCTTGGCACAATCAGGATGCAGGATATTGGTTGTATCCATTGATTTCCTGTAAAACTGTAATATCCAACCAGGGCTTTTGGTGTAGCTGGTCATCTAATGGATGAAAGCAGTGTCCAGCTCAAGCTCACTTCCTGTGGGGGTGAGTCTCAAAAGCATTTTCCTCGATTTCTCACATCCTCTCTCCACATCTCATTGGCGGTCTGTGATCTTCTCCAATGATTTCTTACTTCCTTCTTACGCAGTGACATGCAAGGATGCAAAGAATAGTTTTGAGAATCCCTCTGGGTCTTCACTGTCTGGAATGGAGCAGGGTTAGTTGCCCCAGCGCTGTTTAGAATGTAGAATGGAGATCAAATTAAGACACACAAGCTATAGCAGTATTTAAAATGTAGTACGGAGATAAAATTAGGACTCACAAGCTTTAGCACTCTTCAGAATGTAGTATGGAGATCAAATTAGGACTCACAAGCTTTAGCACTCTTCAGAATGTAGTATGGAGATCAAATTAGGACTCACAAGCTTTAGCACTATTTAGAATGTAGTATGGCGATCATATTAGGACTCACAAGATTATTCATACTCACAAGCTTTAACAGTATTTAGAATGTGTACAGAGATCATATTAAGACTCAGAAGCTTTAGCAGTATTTAGAAGATGTTCAGAGATCATATTAGGATTCACAAGCGTTAGCATTACTTAGAATGTAATACAGAGATCATATTATCACTGCCTACTAATGGACACCTACCACTTTAGGACACATCATATACATCAAAAACCCTACAAAATCGCCATGTATACATCATGAAATATATCCCGTACAACCGATAAGAGCAGCCAAAGGACAGTTTTGTCTTTACTTTACTTTCTGTGTAGTCACCTATAGAGACATTAACGGGCTGAGCGTCAGGCGGACTGATGTTGTTCCAACTATCGTCACCAGCTGGCACGGTCCTCTTTGGGCCACCGCTCTCACCAGATCAACACAAAACACTACAGCATGACATCACTGTGGCAAGCATGACATCAACATGGACGCGCTTGTTTCGGCTCTGGAAGTTAGACATCATAAAAGGCTCCATAACTCAAATTCAAAGGAGGCCTTTCACTATTTTCTCTTTCTGTTACTTACAGTGTTTGTTTTAGTGTTTTTTTTGTTTTCTTCATAGTAAGCAATTCAAATCCTCTGTACTTTTGTTTTATTAACGAAAAGGTAAGATCATAGGCGGTTCTTTTGAAAGCCCTAGCAAATTTATTGTCGTATTTCCAGGGGAGGGTTTTTTGTAAATTACAGCTCGTTGAGATTAAATCTGCTTGGCTGCTGTTCTTGGAATTAGTTTACGTTTTGTCTCTGAAGTAGCTAAGCACTCAGATACAGAGGAGGTAGGGCTAGTCTATGATGGAGCACCATGGAAGTAACCCAAGGTCAAACCCTCACTTTAAACTCTGTCTTTCCTTTATTATGTTTAACCCAATCTGTTTTTTTTGGCTTTCCTTCTCTCTCAAAGATAATTTATTCACATTGGCAGTTCCAAAAAAGCAAGCCATATTGCGCTCTATTTTTAATACTTTAACATGAAAAATGTTGGGACATTGGACATGTTTTATATTCTTAAAACAATTCTGACATCAACTGGCTTTTTTACATTACATACTGAGGACAACCATCAGCTTTGCACTCTAGGTTACCTACAATGACAGTATATAAAATGGATGAAGCAGCTCCATTCATTTCGACGGCGACAAAGTTAAGTCAATTAGAAGCACTTTTCCGGTGATGCCTGAGCATACTGCACAGCCTCAAGCTGTTCATGACGATGTAGATGTGACGTGAGCAACCTGTCTGAAAGTTGTAATTCTTTCGTTACTGTGCCAAGAGAAATCTGAATCATTCCGAATCTTGCCTCTTGCAGAGGAAGGAGAGCGTGAGTAGGAGTTGTCCATGAGCGTAGGAGCAGGAGCAACTTTTGTTAAGTATTTTGATGAATTATTGGTTTGTGAATATCTGATTTGGGCCATCGAATTTGCCGTTAAGGGGCACATACATCTTGGTTGCGGATGTGACGGTTTTAGACGAGAGGGAGGAGTAATCTAGATAGCTAACTGATATTAATTGGGAAGCTAATGAAAAACAGTATTAAAACAAAATGTAACGTTACTTACAGGGAAAACTGAACAGCCAACTCCTTTGAGTTTCTTGTCATACAACCGAACGCCATAGCCACGCCCTAAATCCCCCTTTGCTTTACTGCCAATTTTAAAATCAACGAGACCATAATTCAAAAAATGAACATCACGATAAATTGCATAAGACTTAAATCTAGCGATTGAGACCATATACTTATTATGAAATTGTTTACTGAGGTAATAAATCAAGTGAGACGTGTCTCTCATTCTCATAGACTATTACAAAAACCGAGCTCTTTTGCAACCAGATGTATTGCCCCCAGCTGGAATTCAGATAGAATGCAGGTTTAAGGCACTTCCTCATTTGCGTCAATTTGCCAAACCGGTTGCTCACCCTGTGTCTACTACACAAGAAAATTTACCAGCCACAGCATTTAGCTAGCTAGAAGATTATCTGAAGTCTGACTCTGAAGTGCGATGTAACTTTGACATGAACAGCATCACTTCTAGCCCTGATCTCAATTGAATGAACTACAATAATTGTGCTACAGAATATTATGATATTATGTAAGACAAATAATGCAACACTAATAAAATTTTAATAAAGGTGTTTCCACACTACAAATTGAATAGAATAGCCTATAGAACCATGTAAAAACGTGCCCACCCATAGAAAATAAATGCCGCCCTGCTGAGCTCGGTCTGACGCCAACTCTGCCTACATACATGTCCCTACTAGACAAAATGCATTGCATGGTGTCTGCAAGGTGAGTGATAAACTGTGGTCACTGTGCCATATGCTGAATATTGCTCCTCCTCTCCTTTTTGCCGCAGCTCTGGTTAATTTTCACTCTGATGTCGAGACAGGTTGGTAAATCATCTCCTTCTGTTCCCCCTTTGTTTTAATCGATTTCCTGCTAATTGCAGAGACCGAAAGGGGTTTCAATTGCCTTTTGCCATTACATCCGCCATTACATCCGCCATTACATCCGCCATTACATCAGCCATTACATCCGCCATTACATCAGCCATTACATCAGCCATTACATCAGCCATTACATCAGCCATTATACCATTCTGGTCTTCTTATTGACCCTGTCATGGGATGTAAATGCAAGGATCCTGTGCATAGGGTCCTGTGCAAATTTATTGTGTTTTGTACATAAAAATATATATCTCTTTTGGGGTATATTTTATTATTTTTAATGACAGAACAGATAGGAAGCAGAGGCTATTGATTGTATAGCCCTGTCTCATCACAAAGACACCTAATGGTCTCAGGACAGTTAAACACACCCTAGGTTGGTGTTCAGTTGAGCATTACCCAGTTGAACACCACCCTGCTCCTTCAACCAGGAAGCCACGTAAGGCCAGTGCATCTTAGGGTCACTCTGACAACGCCTCACCTCCCTGGGCAATGCAGGTTACATCGCCCCAAGTGTTTCACAGCTAGTCATCAACTAGCAGCACAGACATTTTATATGTGACTTAAATGCTTAATGTGTATTTTAGGATATTTTATAGAGTTGATATGACCATATCTCATAAATAAATCAGCTCACAGATCAATTCATCTTCCAGTTAAATGTTGTTGGACCCTATAGTTTTTGTCCTGCAGCCAAATGAAGCCATTACTCAGTGGATCAACCAATCAACAAGTCAATGATTAAAACAATCAATGGAATTCAAAATAATAATAATAATAATGTTTATTACAGCTACAATGTCTACATTTGTAGCTGTCACAGTTAGTTATTTTTTTCTTTAAATCTCATTTAACTGGCCAGGAAAATCTCCAAAGAAAGGTCATCACCTAACTGGCCAGGAAAATCTCCAAAGAAAGGTCATCACCTAACAAGAAACTAAACCAGGATCTCGGAAATCGCAACTCTTCTTCTGACTGTGTCTAGTGGAGATTAAAAGAGTACTTTTAAAGACCACTTTGTTCATGAATATACTTTATTTGAAGGTTTACTGACACATTACTGATGCATTTTAATGGCAATATGTGAGTAACCGGACGTAGTGGAAATTTCACCACATTACATAAACAGACTTACGATGTAACAGTCTAGTTTAAGGAGGCAAATGCAGTAATCCTGTTTGATGATGTTTAATTCAGATACGTAGGTAAGTAGACTGGCTTCAATTAGGTCAAAATAAGGACATACTGTTCACACAGAAGTATGCATATGGCTTCACTTAGGCCAGAATGAATATCAACACTTTAGGTTAAAATCTTGTACGAAACACTATGGTACAACGTTTACAGCTCCAGGTATAGTCATTCATCCACATACTCCAAACAGGTACATCCAATAAATCTCTAACTCACAATTACGCCCTGATTAAACATGACCTAGACGAAACTTACATGTTGACAATAACCCACAACTCCCCACACAAACAGAGATGTATATGCACTGGTTTGACTTGAATAACGAATAACAGGTGCAGACACTAAAGACACAATTTTACACACACACACAATTGTGATTGAATGAATGTGAGAATGTCCAGTACACAGAATGTACACACGATGGTGCTGACAGTCCTTTATGCCACATCTTCTATCGTGACATACAATCAGTGTTGCCAACTTAGCGACTTTGTCGCTAGATTTAGAGACTTTCTCAGACCTCTTTAGTGACTTTGATTAAAAAAAGTGACTAGTGACACAGGAGCGACTTTTTGGACGAACCGCGAGCACGCGGACAAACCGCGAGCACATGGTCTTCCTTTTCTGCCCGGACTCTCAGGTACAGAGTGAGGTGAGCTGCGTGGGAAGGCGAAGCAGCACAATCAGTTGACAGCACCGCAGCTGACATAAACATTAATGAGTTGTGCATGTGCAAACAGTTTAGTCAAAAACCAATCATGAATCTGTATTGTTTGCTCCTTTTTGTTTTACATTTAAAGACTTTAATTTTACTTTTTATTTTTATTATTTTCATGCACTTAATCACAAGAGGTAACTTATGCACTTAATCACAAGAGCTTTTTAGACAATTGTTCATTCATCTTTCTGTTTTTGCCATATGCAGATTCTTATATCAGTGGACGTGACAACTTCAAGAATATGTTAGTTAGCGTATGATGTCATCTAGCGACATTTAGCAAATTTTTCGAGCAGGCCTTTACTACTTTCCATTGAAAATAGTTGGCAACCCTGCATACGATATGGCCATTCAAATGTGAGCTTTTGTACATATTGAATCGCTATTCTACCAGAACATTTTGAAGAATAGACCAATATTTTACAATTTAAAGTACTTGGGGAATGTTTAGTTCAGGCATAACATGTTAGTTTATTGAGGTTAAGGTTAGGGCAAGGTAAACTGACATTTTTACATTTCGTAACCGTATGAGGCTTTGTTTCCCTAACTCCGGAAATCTACATGTGTACACATTTTTTGTTTCGTACAATTTTTTATATCGCCATGAGAACAGTCTGTTACTGTAGATGGACAGCCTTAAATCGAAATAAAGTAGAATAAAATGTGGACTCATGTATTACATATACATTTTGTTGCATTTAAAATATATATATATATATATATATATCAGGTTGTTTCTTTACATGGTGTGATAGCTGATACTTTGTTGCATCAAAATATATGTATTTCTAATGTTAATACTGACATCGTTGGCCATGGCTCTAGGGAGGATATTTCCCCTGTATTGATGTAGGATCATCTTCCTCAATTCAAACTGTTAGAAAGTGTAAAACTGACCTGACAGCAGTGTCTATGCTAGAGGTTTTCACAGATCCACTAGGTGTAGATACAATTGCAAATCTGCTTACATTAGGAACATAAAAGTGACAATTTAACAATAATGAACAGGTAGGCTGTCTCCCACCCTGTCAAAATCATCAACAACAAAAGAGCTTCAACTAGCCACGGCAACATTTGCTAAAATCTAACGAGGCACTGAAGACCGTTGCTTTTAAAGTGTTGATGGTTGTTTATATTTCAATGTCACTTCTGCAGCCTCTGTCAATGTATAGTAGCCACTGAAATTTATATGGGAATGTGGGGAAAAGTAGCCAATCTAAATAACATGCTATGTGCTAGGTTATGAGTTTTGAAAGGCTCGACTCAGTCTTCAGTAGTATAGACAATTCTAATTAGACAGCTAGTCACAATTATTATTTACTAATTGATTACAATAAATAGTTTAGTACAAGGTCAGGATTGTTTTTTTTATGGTTGGTCTATTAAGTATCCATCTCACAACATTATTTGTTTAGCCTATTTATCCAAATTTTGGACCAATGAAGACACTAGTCTAGTAGGAATGTCACACTAAGAGGATGCTTGTGTAATCTGTTCATTTATTAATGCAAACACACTCTAATTATTATTATTATTATTAGCATTATTATTATTGCTCTCAGGCATCTGCTATCTTTAGCTTTGACTCAGAGCTGCACCGGTAATGTTCTTCTAGTAATCGCTAGAGGCGCTAACCAGCTACAGTACAGTAGAGCTAACCAGCTACAGTATATCCATTCATGGTGGATGGGTACAAATTAGTTTAAATATACAGTTGAAGCATAAATAATGTCTGCTAATAGACATCTGCCTACTGCAAAGGTCTTAGTCACATGTCAGAAAAAATAGAATTTAAACCAATGTTGTTTTCAAAAGCAAGAAGTCTGTAAACATGCTGTTCATAGTGAAATTACTTAGATCTTCATTTGGTTATACATTATTCTTTAGAATTAACCTGCATTGTACACAGCAAATTGTCTAGTGTTGATTTTCCAGTGTTAACTATACAGTACTAACTATACAGTGTTAACTGAGTTGATAAATTAACACTTGTAAGTGTTAAATCAACACAATAGAACCCCAGTGTTGGTGTTAAAATAAAGTGTTAGTTGTCACATTGTTACTTTACCATTGCAGTTTTATTGAATTCAGGTTGTGGGTGATTACATATTACAACTTGGATATCTTTTCAAATTTTCAATTTGTATAAAAAATGACATCTTACATTGACTTTCATTGTGGTAAAAGAGCTGTAAAGACAGTCTGTCACATTTATGCAAATTAGAAATAAACACTCCTAGTGAAAGGGAATAACACAATTTAGAGTAAAAAATACACTAATGTTTAAAAAACAACACTGTCAGATTTAACATAGTAACACAATTTAAATTGTTAAATTAACTTGGATTCCATGAGAACTATAATAAACACTGAGAGAGTGTTAATTTTAACACCCTCTGAGTTAAATTAACACTGCAGATTTTGCTGTGTTTTTATTGTATTTTTAGACTCATGGTATCAGTACAGACTAATCCCTATGCATTTACCTTTTATTAAATTGTTTTGTAGATTATAAATAGATTACAGTGTTTTGAATATCAATCAATCAAACTTTATTTCTATATCACATGTCATACAAGTCAATATAACACATTGTGCTTTATACATAAATGATACACAACAAAACTTTGTTTAATTAAGGAGAATAAAATATATCTACTTGTTATAAATGCGTGAATACATTTTTTTGAGTCTGAATTTGACAAAAAGCCCCTTCATTTTTAAAGTTTAATTGTAAAAAGTTCTCTGACATCCACATATTGATATCATAAATACACTGGAAGAGAGAGTGTATAGGATTCATGTCATTAGGGGATAGGGATATGTAAAGCTGTGAATCTTCTGCATACCATAATTCCTCAAATAAAAACCGGTAGTCAATTAAACGCGGGGCCTCTGATAGTGGCCGGGGGCGTGTTCAACACGGACAAATAAAGGCCGGTCTTAAATAAAGGCCGGGGGAATTTTACGTGTGGATAATCTCCTATAGGTGCCTTTCATATAATGTGCATTCCAGTTAAGCGTAATGTACATTTCTATCACTTTAATAGATTCAACAATATATTCATGCTATTTTCGGATTATGGTACTTCTGCTCCTGCGAGCTGCCGCTCCGACGGTTTTTGTTCCAAACCTAATTTAGCACAAGTTACACTACTCACTACCAGATTGAAACGCTAACTCAGGGTAGTCGCAACTCGGGTTGGACGGAACATTTACAGAATGCCAGCTCGCCGGAGCAGGAAATAGTATCGCTAAGTATAATTGTCCTACTGGTATTTCAGTCATTGCGGCTGTACGTTTTACTCAGCTTGGTGTTGTTTGTATTAACGTTCAGGTAGATGGCAGTAACTACATTGGAAATAACATGGCTCCCATTCAGTGCAAGCGATTGAATCTTCAACAAGTTTTTTTAACTAAGTATTGGATTTGGAACGGTTACAAGAAGTGTTGAGATTGCGATAACAACGTAATGCAGCAATAAAAGGCAAACTGGAACAAGGATTTACACAAAAATATAGCCAATTATACTTATCAAACAGAGGGAATCAGAAATAAAGGCCTGCCTCTAACAAAAGCCTGCTTCAAATAAAAGCCGGTTGCCTACTGCAGTAGAGGTAAATAAAGGCCCCAGTCTTTATTTGAGGAATTACGGTAATTATGACAATTTATGCTGTGTTTCTTTATGTGTTTCTTTATGACACATGCAAGTGGGCGCATGTAGAGATTAAACAAGACTGGCCTAATAATTGTACCTTGGGGTACTCCACAGATAATTCCCATTTTATCCGACAAAATCTCCAATGGACACAACGACTTGCCTGTCCAGAAGATAAGTTCTAACCCATGTTTCTAATCTATGTAATAAAATCTGTTGGTCAACAGTATCAAAGGCGGCACTGAGATCCAGAAGCACAAGGACATATAATTTATGAGAATCAATGTTTATACACCGATCATTCACAACCTTAATCAGTACAGTTTCTGTGCTGTGGTGAGTCTGTGGTGAGTCTGTGGTGAGGCAGTGGTGAGGCTGTGGTGAGGCTTTCCAAAAGGTTGTTTAATGTTAGATGGATGCTGAGCTGAGAGTAAACAGTTTTTCTATTATTTTGCTGGAAACTGGCAGGTTGGAAATAAGACTATAGTTAGAGATAACTGTTGCATCAAGATTGCTCTTCTTCAAAAGTGGTTTAATGACAGCTGTTTTAAGCCCTGTAGGAAACATACCTGATTTAAGTGATGTGTTTATAATTTCTATTACCTCATGTGCTAAGTAGTTAAAAACAGGTTTTAAAAATGTGTTGGGGAGAGGGTCCAAGCGGCAGGTAGAGGACCTTTGCTGTCCAACAGTATCATACATTTTTTTAGATCAATGGAGAGAAAAAGAGGCATTAAGCAGGTGTATTCCTGGAGAACTGGAGGGTATGATGATTTGTAGACCTTAAAGGTACAATATGTAATATCAATCAAAACAATAACAAAATACATACTTTGCATTAAAAGAAAACATCACTATACATATATTATATATATTTCTTAGTTGTGTACTTACATTATCCTAATGTTTCCACCAACTTTCAAATCCAGAGAAATGTGTAATTTAATTTGAAGACACGGGACGTTTCTTTTTGTCGCCCGTCAATGGCGTCATATAATATAGTTGCTCTTAAGTTCCAAGGAGTCGCCAAACATAACGTGAATAAAGTTATAATATTTTTAACAATATATTACTTTGTCAGTGAACATTTTTTCTGCCGGAGACGCTAGATTGGAAGGTTGTCATTGACGACTATAACAAAACCCATGATCCCACGCAACTTCTCGACCTCATCTAAGTACATCTTTTGCTATTGTTTTGATTGAGAGCCCCCTGGCGGCCAAAAATTACATATTGCACGTTTAATGCACTAATATTCTGTCTGATAGCTGTGATTTTGTTGTTAAAAAATTAGCAAATTCGTCACATTTTTCAGTATACATCATCTCTGATGGGGTTGTAGATGGTGGATTAATAATTCGATCAACAGTAGAGAAAAGCACTTTACTGTTGTTGATATTTTCATTAATGATTTTAGAGAAGAAAGACTGTCTGGCCTGTTTCATCTCTGTGTTGTAATCATTAAGTTTATTCTTGTATATGCCATAGTGAACGTGGAGTTTGGTTTTTCTCCACTTTCGTTCTGCCTGGCAAACTCTCTTTCTCTGCCTAAAAAACGCCCCATTCCTCCAGGGGGCTTTTCGTTTTTCTATACTTTTAGTTATAACAGGTGCGATGTTATTCATTATAATTCATATTTTAGAGTTAAAGTTGTTTACTGGGTCCTCAATTAATGGTGCAATAGACAGCGTTAAGTTATTTACTGTGTTCATGAAGGTTTCAATGGTAGAATTATTAATTATCAATTTTTTAACTGTTCGAGTAACATTCTGCTGTACGGGAAAAGTAGACACATCAAAAAATATGCAACAATGATCTGAGATAGAAACATTCAACACACAGAGCACAGTAATATTAAGTCCTTTTGACATGACTAAGTCTAGAGTATGCCCTTTTTTATTTTTTTTTATTTAACCTTTATTTAACCAGGTAAGTTGACTAAGAACAATTTCTTATTTACAGCAACAACCTGGGAGCAATTAGGGTAAAGTGTCTTGCCCAAGGACACAACAACATTTGGCTCAGTCGGGAATCGAACTGGCAACCTTCTGACTACAAGTCTGACTCCCTACCCACTGAGCCATCTGCGCCTTTATTGTGAGTGGGTCGGGAAACATGCTGAATGAAGTCAAATGCCTCCAATAGGGAGATGAAATTTTGAAAATCGGAGTCTGTTGCATTGTCTCCGTGCATATTAAAATCACCTAAGATAATTATACAATCATAGTCAATGGACAATAGACAGTAATATTTAAAAACGAAGAGTCACAATTGAGCGATATAGCAAGGTATTCAAAAGATGTATTCAAAAGACTCCACCAGTGGGATTTCCTTGCAACTATAATTGTCAGAGAAGACAGCAGCTACTCCACCACCTTTTGTATTAGGTCTAATAGTGTGGAGAAATTTACAATTTGGAGGTGCTGCCTCAATGAATGAAACTGTGCCATTTTTGTCCAGCCAGGTCTCAGTTAGTAGAGTGAAATCCAGGTTATGGGTACTGATAAGGTCATTAACTAAAACGGTCTTATTAGCAAGTAATCTCACATTTAATAAAGCCATTTTCATTGTCTGAGGTGTTTGACTCTGTGTGGGATTGGTGGTTGAAGTTCGAACAAGTAACTGTTTTTATATTCCTGTGTGTTACACGGACCTTTCTGGATATGGGCATATGGTGTATTAGTACAGGAATTGTTATGGCCGAGTCATTGATGTTGTTAACACCAGCATGATGACTGATGAGGCTGGTAGGGGGAGCAGTTGGGAATAACATTTGGCCTATTAGGTGTTGTCACTGCAAGTAGACTGTCAACTTCCTGGCGGTGGGCATAGGATGTAAACAGTCAATCATGTAGAGTATACTGAACAATGTGCTGCACGTCAGAAGCTAGCATTTGACTGCCCAGCCAGTTTGGTTGGAACCCATCGGCCCTGAAGAGGTAAAAAAGAGGTAAAAAAAAAAAAACAATGAATAACATCGAAGTTAGTACAGGCGGACCTTAGACAAGTGTGGAGGCCAAGGATTGGCCTAAACATGTTCTGGTGCCCTAATCACCGGGTCAGACTTTTAAAAAAATTAAAAAGAACAACAAAATCTTTTTTAGTCAGCTCAGAATGATGACGAATTGTATCGACTGAGCCGGCATGTACAATGACCTGGTTTACTGAGGACGAGAGAGAGTGCAGCAGGCCCGGAAGTTTATCCAGAATGACTGAGACGTTGGCACCGGGAAGCAGTGGGTTACGGCTTTAAAAAAGTGGATATTCCGGACTATGGAATCCTCCACTATTAATGTGGTCGGGAAGATGAGTGGACGAGGAGATGAAGACAGTGATTTTGCACTGTGTGTTGAAGCAGACGATTGTTTGAGGGCTGTATTATCATACCTGAGAGAGGGGTTTTCTGCCAGCTCAGGATGAGGAAGACCCGCTGAGCGTCTGTGAACGGCCTCTTTCAGGATCCTGAACAGAGAAGCAGAGGTTGAGGTCGCTGGACGGGACGACAGCCCTCACAGGTAAGCGGCAAGCTACCCGAACCGATGCAGCCGATGCAGTGTCGCCTGGTGCCTTCTCCAAAAATGGGTCAAGATCAGGATCAACTGGATTGTGAGTTTGAACTGGCTCTGTCTGGGCCGGAGTGTCGTCTGACAGAGCCGCATACCTGTTGTGTAGGCTTACTGTAGGTGAGTGGGTGGGTGAGACAGACTCGTCCGACCCTTTTTTGCAACCGCGTACGACCACTTTGGTCCAGGTCGACTGCTGGTTCAGTGTTGAACAAGGTAGAGGGGTCCCACAGAGCTGTGTCCTGCAGAACTGAATTCAAAAAGGCTATAGGTTTAGACTGTTCACAGACTGTATCCATGAAGCTGAATAAAAGGGACTCCTTTATTTCCAGTTGATCAGAGAGCTGTCAGATGTCCTCCTTAAGGTCAGCTATTTTTTTTAAATGCTTTTTTAAGAGTCATCTCATCCTCACAGGGCATTGATGGCATTATTTTTGTGTTTTATTATTATTATTAGCCACCAGGCTAAAATAAAACGATACAGGCTAAGCGGCGTCGGTAGCATTGTCACCACTGTCCAAAAAATATTCAGCATAGCCATAACCAGGGATCAAACAAAGACATTTCTATTGTATCCCCTCTGGTAGATTGTTCCAGGCATCTAGGAAAACTCCCATGCTTTTCTCTGTCCAAGTAATCCCAGACAGCCTTGATGATGTAGAGATCAGGGCTCTTTGGAGATCATACCATCCGTTGTAGAACTTGTACTTCTTTACACTGAAGATAGTCTTTTATGAACATGGCAGTGTGTTTGGGATCATTGATTTGCAACAGAAAGAAGTTGTGACTGATCAGACGTCTCACTTATGGTAGGGCATGATGGATCTGGTGTGCCTACTTGCAATTTACTAATGGTGTCTTTAAAAAGAAAATAGTTCAAATTAACAATGAAAATGCTTAAAGATATGTTAGGCTGGGCTGGTTAAATAACTGAAAAGCAAGTTAGATGGCACAATGCAATGCATATCTTGCAATTTCATCAGGAATTACAATGCGGTCATAACGAGTTGTACGTCCACTATATTTGCCGATGGGCATGCGTTGGTCAATATTTAATATTTTGCATTTTAGGCTGTAATTTTGCATATAACATAGCACTGCCTATTGCAGTTTCAATAGTGATTTTTCAATATCCCATATAAATTGCTTTTTTATTTTTTAAATATCAAGAAATACTGATTATAAAGGTTTTGCAAGCTGGTCACTTGAAAGAGAAACTAGTTCCGTTGTTACAGCTTGAAATTGACAACATCTTTAACACAATGTGAAGTGCATGGATACAGCCCATATCTTAATATTGTCCATATACCAGAAGCCAGAAGAAAAGTGGACTTACAGGTTAGCAAGGCAGTTAGATCAGTCAATCAGCAGTCAGATTTTATTCCACCAGGTTTATAATAAAAGAGTATAGGCAATGGGTCTTAGAAGCAATGTGTCTGCGATGTACTTACTCAAGGCAGCACATAAAGCAGCACCTTTACTTTAACTTGAGGAAAACAGGCCCTGCTCTTTGTACACGCGACAAAGTGGGATTACATTTGTGT
>JACXGM010014894.1:0-21725 GCA_016801145.1 Umbra pygmaea | reverse complement strand
TCCGCATACATCTCCAATCACACCCAGTGTTACAAAAACATTCAACTGTGAAATGTTGTTGTATGTGGCCCTACGCTAAAGTCAAGTGACAACGTTATAAAAGACCGTTGCGGTGCTTTCGTCACTCCCTTATCCCTCCTACCAGTTCCTATGGCCACTTGACCAGTGCGAATGCAAATAGCAAAACCGGTTTTGGGGGGAGAGAAGTTAGTGAACTTTTTAGAAGTGGACTGTTCCTGTAACTACTTGGTCAGAAAGCGGCTATTGTTAAAGGTTTGCTAGCTTTTTCGACAGCGGTGGCCCCATGGTGGTGGTGAGCAAGCTGTCGATATAAAGGGAGTTCTTTACCAATATAGCATCTTTTAGCCTGGATCACCTTCTTTACTGTTATTGTCAGTAAAAAGAATGAAACATATTGTTATGTTTTGTGCTTTACTGATAAACAAGGTGGAAATTAAAGGTTTTGGGTTTACTGTATTCTGTTGATGTTGAAATGGATTTAAAAAAATATGGTATCGAAAAAAGTATCGTTAAGGAACCGGTATCGAAACTGAGGTATCGAAATTGGCACCGGATCAAAAGATTTTAAACGATGCCCAGCCCTACCCCTTTCGCCTTCAGAACTGCCTTAATTCTATGTGGCATTGATTCAACAAGGTCCTGAAAGCATTCTTTAGAAATGTTGGCCCATATTGATAGGATAGTATCTTGCAGTTGATGGAGATTTGTGGGATGCACATCCAGGGCATGAAGCTCCTGTTCCACCACATCCCAAAGATGCTCTATTGGGTTGAGATCTGGTGACTGTGGGGGCCATTGCAGTACAGTGAACTCATTGTCATGTTCAAGAAACCAATTTGAAATGATTCAAGCTTTGTGACATGCTGCATTATCCTGCTGGAAGTAGCCATCAGAGGATGGGTACATGGTGGCCATAAAGGGATGGACATCGTCAGAAACAATGCTCAGGTAGGCCGTGGCAGTTAAACGATGCCCAATTTGCACTAAGGGGCCTAAAGTGTGCCAAGAAAACATCCCCCACACCATTACACCACCACCACCAGCCTACACAGTGGTAACAAGGCATGATGGAGCCATGTTCTCATTCTGTTTACGCTGAATTCTGACTCTAATATCTGAATGTCTCAACAGAAATCGAGACTCATCAGACCAGGCAACATTTTTCCAGTCTTCAACTGTCCAATTTTGGGGAGCTCCCGCAAATTGTAGCCTCTTTTTCCTATTTGTAGTGGAGATGAGTGGTACCCGGTGGAGTCTTCTGCTGTTGTAGCCCATCCGCCTCAAGGTTGTGCGTGTTGTGGCTTCACAAATGCTTTGCTGCATACCTCGGTTGTAACGAGTGGTTATTTCAGTCAAAGTTGCTCTTCTATCAGCTTGAAGCAGTCGGCCCATTCTCCTCTGACCTCTAGCATCAACAAGGCCATTACCATTCTTTGTAAACCCTAGAAATGGTTGTGCGTGAAATCCCAGTAACTGAGCAGATTATGAAATACTCAGACCGGCCCGTCTGGCACCAACAACCATGCCACGCTCAAAATTGCTTAGAT
Source organism: Umbra pygmaea (assembly GCA_016801145.1). Taxonomy (NCBI): domain Eukaryota; kingdom Metazoa; phylum Chordata; class Actinopteri; order Esociformes; family Umbridae; genus Umbra; species Umbra pygmaea. The sequence goes on along the minus strand of JACXGM010014894.1, from coordinate 20,157 downwards.
CACCTTTCTTTCTCATTCTGACATTCAGTTTGGAGTTTAGGAGATTTTCTTGACCAGGACCACACCCCTAAATGCATTTAAGCAACTGCCATGTGATTGGTTAAGTACATAATTGCATTAATGAGAAATTGAACAGGTGTTCCTAATAATACTTTAGGTGAGTGTATAATGCTGCGTTCCATTTGGCTCGGAACTGGGAGGTCGGAACTGGCAATGACGTCACACCCGAGTAAAACAAGTTGATCGCATTCCAGTTACCGAAGTGGGAAAACAAGTCAGCCATACAAGTAGCATACAACTAGGCATGTTAGCCATTTTTAACAAAACAAGTTTATAAAACGCATTTCGGTGTTTTCACCCCTTCTAACGCCATATGTGTGTATGACAATTTTCGTGAAAAACGAATAAAACGATTACTAAAAATTAACAGTAACAACAACTTTCATTTACTGTTGATACAGGGTGCTGCCATCTTGGAAAATGAACTTGGGGGTAGTAAAATATCTCTGACTTCGCGACTAGGAATTTCCCACTTGGGTGGGCGTTTCAGTTAATTTCCGACTAGGAACTCGGAATCTCCGACCTCCGAGTAAAAATTGAACGTGGCATAAGACTGCAAGTAGTGTTGCGACCACCACGCACAAGTATAAATAGTTATGACGCTCCCATGGCATCACATTGTCACACAACAGGTCGGCAACGGCGAGTATACAGAGGCCTTACCACCATTCATATAGTCTGGCTAGTCGGTTTTGGTGTTCGATAAACTAACAAGCTTGGCCCTTATTCATAAAAAATCTTAATGCAAAGAGTAGCTTTTAGTGATAAAATTCTAAGAAAATTCTTAGAAATGTGGGCGTTTACTCTTAAAATTAAATAAATTACGGAATTACGAAGAGGGAGAAGAAATGTGTTGCAGACAATGGATGACAGTGAGTTAATAAGACGCTATAGATTAGATCGTGCAGGGATCATGTTTGTGACCAATCTTATTAGAGACATGCTAACATCTCCGACACAGCGCAGAAATGCCATAGTGCCAGAATTGAAAGTAATAACTACATTAAGATATTTGGCAACTGCGAAAATGCAACAATGCAGCAGTGATGATTTGGGTCTGTCACAACCTTTTGTAAGCAGAGTGATCACACAAACAATTACAGCACTTTCAGAACCTCTTAATGGGCCCTATTTTAACGATCTGAAACGCAAGTATCAAACGCGAAACGCAAGTTACATTGTGGGAGGGTCCCGGGCGCTGTTGCTATTTTACCGGCGGGATAAATGATTCTTGCGCCCGACGCATATCTAAAATGGGTAGGTCTAAAGTAGCTTCATTAGTGATAGGTGTGGTTTGGGCGTAACGTGCAATAAACCAATCAGATCGTCATCTCACTTTCCCTTTAAGAGCAGGCGCGCTTGTTCCATGGCGGATTGCTATTATAACGGCGATTTTCTATTGATTTTTCTTTTTACAAAATGTAAATAAAGAAATGTCACAAGACATAGCCTACTTTCCGATGTTTTGGACTTACTCTCACTGAATCACGAGGTTATGAATGCATGGTAATATTTTTGAAATGTAGTCTAACATTAGACCGAGATTACTTTTCTGCCAAATAAGCTTTCCACTCCCGTTCTGCATTTCTGGGCATTTAAGTGCTGGCACGCATTTCAACATCACATCTCCTGAAGTCCTCTAATATTTCCTAATTAATGTCATCAACACATCCATGATTCATGGAAATGCTGCGTAAAATACAACAAGCCACATGCTGCGACTTTAGTAGTGTACCTGTTCTATTCAAACACCTGACGCGCATTTTCAATGTGCCAAATGTTCGGTCAATTAGGCTACACTGCGTGTTTGTGTGTGTTTTTGATTAAACAGCATTTTACGCACTTGCTGGCATCATAAATTGTGTCATCATTAACCATGTCTTTAACGGATAGCTGTTGTCCCCTTCACAGCCACCCATCCGAGGGGGGATTCCTCATTTTCCTCAAAGTTGCCCTAAGTGAGTGGCTTGAGCCTGAGTAATTCTGAGGTAAGACATGGGTGATTTTACTATTAGCATCGCAAATTACGTGTGTATACTACTTGTTGATTGAATGGGTTCCCTTGAGGTTGATGTATATCAGTGCAAATAATTCATTATGAATAATTTGAGTAAATGTGTGCACTAGATTTATACCTATTTTTCACATTTTCGGACACCAGAATAACTTCCTCGTGGGGTAATATTTTTCCTTCTAATTATGTATTGCAATAATAAAGAATTGCTGCAATTGTGTAGATGAGAGGAGCAAAGTGTATGCGCGTTGTGCACACGCTACATTATGGTTAAGCATGCGCCCTTAAAATAGCATATGAATAACACTGAAAAATAACACTAAAAAATAGCATATGAATTGTTTTCCGGGACTGCAAGATAGCACCAGGGAACGTTTGCGCCGGAACACGCCTCTTCTTTTTGCTGAACCGCCCAACGAACGCAAGTTCATTCCCTAATTTACCGACGCGCATCTGTGGAGGGAAAAGTCGTATATGCGTCGGGTGTAAGATAGGAATGATACATGCGTTTGTGTAAAAAGTTATTTGCGCTGGGTTTAAGATAGGGCCCATTGTGTCACAGTTCATTTCCTTTCCACTGGACATTCCCACCTTGCAGGGACAAAAAACTGCATTTATGAATTTATCAGCCTTCCCTGGTGTTGGCGGAGTAATTGATGGAACCCAAATCCGAATTGTTTAACATGATCTCTCAGAAATCCATGATACTACCACGGACACTTAAATTCAAACTCTGTGGCAGTTTCACAGAATGGCAGAAAATTCTGTGAAACTGCCACGGATCCTTAACTTCTAAATCATTGGCAGTTTCACGGAATACTTAAAATCACTATTTTTTTCCTTATTGGACAACCAACCAATCACAGTCTTCAAAAGATTGTGTCATACATAGCAACGGGGTCAGCCCCGCCTCCTCACTAAGATGACAGTTTGTCTTTTCCTTGCTCAGAGTTGCTCTTAGATCGGTCTGGAATCGCTCTTAAGCTAAGACTCCGACGTAGAAGTTTTTAAGCTAAATTAGGAGTTTTCTAAGAGGATTCTTAGAAGCTTTATGAATATGTCCCTGGTTTTGGGAACTGTCACACACAGACGCAGGCGAACACATTCACTGTCTCTCCCCGTCTCGTACCTTTTTTAACTGTTCGTCCACTCCCGGCGACAGCATAATGCAGGCTACGATGGTCCCTAGCAACAGGATAAAGGCGTAGATGACTCGCGTCACTGTGGAGTTCTTGCTCTGGGGACAGCATGAGCACAGCAAGCAAGTGGCACTGCCACACAGACAGGGCACCTAGAAAGAGAGAATAAAGAGAACCATTTAAGAATAACCTGGTGTTGGTGTGGGGAAAGGAGAAAAGTTTGGGGATGTAAATAAACCTGTTATCAGTAACGGTCACTTATGGGAAAGATGGTGGGAGGGGAACACTCCAGCAAACATTCCTCTAATTTTGAATGTCAGATACGTATAAGGTAGTCAGTGCTGATACCCAGGAGGACCGGTGGATCTTAATTGGGGACGCCAGGGTCACTTTACGTTTGGGACTGGAGTGAAAAGAACAATGTGTAGCACATCAAACCCGTTTCCCCCAGACCAGACGGTACTGCGACCCTGGCGTCCCCAATTAAGATCCACAAACCGCGGCTGGTATATATATGTAGATATATACAAATACCTAGGGGTCTGGTTAGACTCTTCACTCTCCTTCCATACTTTTCTTCCATCACCAATCCAAAATTAAATATAGGATTGGCTTCTTATTCCATAACAAGGAGTCCTTCATTCTCCCTGCCAAACATGCCCTTGTGAAAATGACTATCCTTCCAATACTAGACTTCCGTTATGTCATTTTTAGAACTTCCTCAAACTCTCTCCTTAGGAAATTAGATGCAGTATAACTGCAGTATGAAACATGCAGTTCATAAGTATAACATGAACTGCATGTTTGAGATCTCCCCAGAGTGGCTCGATGATATTAAGGTCAGGAAACTGTGATGGCCACTCAAGAACCTTGTGAACATAAAGCTCTATTTTGGTCAAGTCACTCCAAATTACAATATGCCAAAAGCTGTTAAGGCATTTTGTGGCACTGGCGCAGTAAAGGCTTCTTTCTGGCAATTCGAAAATGCAGCTAATTTTTGTTCAAGTATCGTTGTATTGTGCTCCTTGAAACAACCACATCGTCTTTTTCCAGAGCAACCTGTAATTCTCCCGAGGTTACCTGTGGGTTTTTCTTTGTATCCCAAACAATTCTTCCGGCAGTTTTGGCTGAAATCTTTCTTGGTCTACCCAACCTTGGCTTGGTATCAAGAGATCCCCAAATCTTCCACTTCTTAATAAGTGACTGAACAGTACTGACTGGCATTTGCAAGGCTTTAGATATCTTTTTATATCCATTTCCACCTTTCTAACGTTCCAGTACCTTATTACGTAGGTCTTAAACTATGCCCAATTGGCACTTAGGGGCCTAAAGTGTGCCAAGAAAACATCCCCCAAACCATTACACCAACACCACCAGCCTGCACAGTGGTAACAAGGCATGATGGATCCATGTTCTCATTCTGTTTAGGCCAAATTCTGACTCTACCATCTGAATGTCTCAACAGAAATCGAGACTCATCAGACCAGGCAACATTTTTCCAGTCTTCAACTGTCCAACTCTGGTGAGCTCTTGCAAATTGTAGCCTCTTTTTCCTATTTGTAGTGGAGATGAGTGGTACCCAGTGGTGTCTTCTGTTGTTGTAGCCCATCCGCCTCAAGGTTGTGCGTGTTGTGGCTTCACTAATGCTTTGCTGCATACCTCGGTTGTAACGAGTGGTTATTTCAGTCACAGTTGCTCTTCTATCAGCTTAAAGCAGTCGGCCCATTCTCTTCTGACCTCTAGCATCAAAAAGTCATTTTCGCCGACAGGACTGCCGCATAATGGATGCTTTTCCCTTTTCACACTATTCTTTGTAAACCCTAGAAATGGTTGTGTGTGAAAATCCCAGTAACTGAGCAGAGTGAAATACTCAGACCGGCCCGTCTGGAACCAACGACCACACCACGCTCAAAATTGCTTAAATTACCTTTCTTTCCCATTCTGACACTCAGTTTGGAGTTCAGGAGATTGTCTTGACCAGGACCACATCCCTAAATGCATTGAAGCAACTGCCATGTGATTGGTTGAGTAGATAATTGCATTAATGAGAAATTGACCGGGTGTTCCTAATAATCCTTTAGGTGAGTGTATATTGTAGTTGAAAACAGCCCTGTGAGAAATTCATAGTAAAGTTCATAAAAAGCAAAAATTTCATAGAATTAAAATTGATGGAGAAGCACAGGCTAATTCCTTCAGAAAGACCGTTAGTTAGCTAGCTCATTTAAAATATCCAAAACTTTTTTGACCCTGCCTCTTAAAAGAATTGCAATCGAGAATTGTTAGGAACCGGAATCAAAACAAGGAATTGGAATCGGAATCGTTCAAATTCAAATGATACCCAGCCCTAACCTTACATCTGGATGAGTAGCACAGGGTCTAGTTCTTGGTGTTAGCATGATCCATCTGTAGCCTTTCCCAAGTGGACTTGTATTCTCTCTCCCTCACTAGTACAGCCTTTGTCTCCGCATCATACGACTGCACCTTTCTCCTGTGACATAGGAATTTTTTTGGGTGAGGCCTGACCATCTGTGTTTCCCTGGCTTGTACTCTTCAACGAGAGACTAGATCCACAGTCTGGCTTTGTGGCTGTCTGGCTCCACTGGCCCTAATTGATTGCTCGCTGATGACTGCACAGGCTTAGAGAATAGTAAAAACACCAGTCATATCCATTGCCTTGTTGTGGGACATTTATGACATCTGTAACAGTCCAATCAGATACCTGAAAATCTTCTCCAGCAGCCGTGAAAATACAAGCTACAACTTTGAGAATTGTTGAACAGGCAGTGTTTGCAGTTGCAGAGCTGTGGATGGAATTGTATATGGAAATGTCCCGATCCCTAAAATCTGCTCAAGCTAGAACCCAGTGCAAGCCTGAACCTTTCACATCAGTGTTGAAGGGCATAAATATTGTGACAAAATTCAGAGCCCTATGTGCTGCACAGAACTGTACATTTTTAAACTGCTGCCATCTGGAAAATGTAGGTTGGCACACATAAAACAAGGCCACCTTTGTCACTTAACTAATATAGACTGCAACGGCCTACTCAATAGTTTGCCCTTCAAGCCAGATATTTGGAGCAAGACACTGGCTTCTGCAAGATACTGATGACCAGTTTGGCTCAGGTGTTTGTATTTGTAGCCAGGGAGCAAATATATTCTGCCCTACAAAGGCTCGCTAGAGTGTAGAGCTGAGAAAAATTACTTTAGGCTCTAGGCAAAATAATGTGTTTGTTGTTAAAAAGGCTTTAAAATTTGTATTTGATTGATTGACTATGCTCCGAGTTAAATATATGTCAATCTCATTTTACTCAAAATACAGTGGGACCATATGTTATCTAGGGAGAATAAATCAACACTGCAGTTTTTACTGTGTAGTTCCCCAACCCACATCTAACGCTTTGAAATTCATAGAGGAAGTATGACTGCATGTAGTACATAGACAAAACCATTGCATCAACAGGAAATTCTTTCCACTCATTTTGAGATTTGATGATTTTTTTATGCTCTTACTAATTGTGTTTTCAGTGGCGGGCCGTGCATTTTACACCTAGGCCTTCACTATCTTCCCGTAATTAAAGTTCATTATAATAACCTCCCAATGACATTCTAGGGCTATAGGTTATTGTCATTCGGCATATAATGCACCCCATATTCATAGTGAAGATACGTTTACTCCACTCGATAAAGGTTATTTAACACGAGGCTCAACACTTATGAGACTTACAATACAATACACTAATTGACCCGATATGACTGAAACCATAAGAATGTACCACTATTACGCACTATTACAGGATGTTGCATTACACATAATGTAGCCATCGAATAGCCAAAATCAATGTCCTAACCAATTAAACAAGAACTAACATGCAAAAATGCCAGAAGGAACAATCAGGATTCAACAGACTTCCCCAGAAATTGCAGACAAGTGGCGGATTAAACGCACATGCAGGTTTACCACGCACACTCAAAAGGCACAGCCCGATAGACCACTGAATCTTAAACATAGACCTTATATATATATATATATATATATATATATATATATACACGATCTGAACATGCTTCACACCAGTATTGATCAAAAACAAGCAAGCAGTAATAATTAACAGGTATTAACAGGCCCGGTGCCAGGATGAAGTGTATCTGTTTATCTCCCCCTGCTTGAATACAAATACAGTACATGCACTAAGCCCCGTTAATAACCGTTAAGGTCTTGCTAGTAAAACTATATATAAAATCCATCAAACTCACCAAAGCTGCTCATTATTTGAAAAGGAAGTCCGTCCTCCTTTCTTTTTTAAAAAGACTTCTATGACGGGGTTGTACAGCACATCTTTGCGTTAAATTCCAATAAAAGATTTTGCCCAGTGCTGAGAGTTGCTCATGCCCAGTCCTATATTCGCCACCAAAGCTACTTCTTCACCTCCATCTGCCATTCTGCTAAATGTAAATAAATCTAACAATCTAAAAATTGAAGTTTAAAAAAATCGAAGACTGGTGTAAGCTAGTTCTCATTACACCCGTAAACTTTTTTTATATTTTGTTTATTGAACTGCCACATTTATCAGCAACAGAAACGATGCCTACGTAAGGCTAGGCCTGCAGAAACGCTGTAGTTGGTCAAAGAACATACCCAACATGGTAAAGTCCAAATCTGATTGGTTAAAAATATGACAATCAACAACATGGTCCTGATGGGCTTCAACAGCAGACGGTATTCACTCGGAATTCTGAAGGCCCTAGTCTACCTGGAGACAACACAGATAAAAAAATCTTGTCGGATAAAAGCTTCCATTTATATGAGCTGCGCTAAAAGCAAGGCAACTGAACAGAGCGTACTGTAGCAATGAAATTACCTTATAAACTAATTGAAATGAACTTTGTAAAATATATATAGTGTTAATATATAAAATTAAAATATATATAAAATATATTGCAGAGAAGGCCTTGCAGGCCCTGACGGCCCACCACTAGGTGTTAGTTGGGATTTTGGATTTGATTGTTTCTAGTTGTCCCGTAAATAAGGAAGCCATGTTGCCTAATAGATCTTTCATCAAATGCTGGTTGAAGTATTTGACAAATTCCTCAGACCACCACTTCGCCATTCTGCAACATTGTGCATCAAATTCGTCTTTGTCACCCGATTCAATTATTTGCTCAATTTGGTCTTTGAGTACCTTTACATCTCTTCCTCCCCTGTGCTTTTTTACCCAGTACTCAATATCACACAACACATGATTCCTAAAAAAAAGACAAGGCTAATGTTAGGAAACATCCTCTTCAAGGCCCCAACATCTCACTTCCGTCAACAGTGATTGGCACTCTGATATTTTTCACTCTGATCCCAAGTTTGCCCAGAATGTCCTGTAAGAACATTTCATGATGCTGCATGAATTTGTATTCATGCAGCATCAACCCAACAGGAAACACAGAGTCATTAACAAGTGATGTGTTCCTCATCGCAAGCACAGAAATATAGAAGTCACCCATCTGAAATGTGGTGTTATAACTCAGCATTTGAGGGTATCTGAATTTGATTGCTTCATCCAAATGGGTGAATGTCATTGGTGAATGTCATTTCTGGCATCCCTGCAAAAACCAGAAAGTCAGGAAAGCTCAAAATGTGCCAGACAACCTGGAAGTTGGTATGCCAGCTCATAGAGACTGAACATTTCATCATGTGATATTCTGTCTCTACTTCTGCTAGGACACACAGTGTTTAGGACCTGTTTTAGGTAATCGGGGCTATTCACAGGCATGTGCTCCACATTACTACTGGAGGCTCCAGAAAAGGCAGATTGGTAGATGCTTGATGATGCCTGCCCATGGTCATTTTGAAGGATTTCTGAAAATACCTCTTTTTTTTAATAAATTCAGACAAACACTTGTTATACTGCTTTGTAATAACGCTTCAGCACTATACCACCATATTTTTATGTTTTGGTAGTTTGACCCTTTCTGCTTCCATTAATTTGGTCAAAACAGAAGTCCATGTCTGATCTTCCTCCCTTCAAACTCTGATATATACAACATGTACAGTATTAAAAAAAAGAGATTTTTATCTCAATGAGTCCCTTGCTGGTTAAATAAAGGTAAAATAAAAAATAAAAAGTAAAAGGTTTGTTATGTTTCTTTTTTCAATTTAGACTATGTATTAGATACAGTAGCCTATAGGCTTAACTGTAATTATATAGGCTTATACTATACTAGGCTTTTCTATAAAATAAGCTGCTTTAAAAAGACTGTTGGATTGAAAGTGAGAACTAAGCTCAATGCAATAATTTAGTTTTTTTCTTAGCATTTATTATTTGCCCATTTTGCATGTTTGTTCCATTTGATTGTTGTTTTTGTATATAATATATTTTATTGTTATATTTTATTGTTGTTGTATTATTGTTCTAGTAATTAGCACATTTTGCATTTTTGTTGCTTTTTCTGTATTTGTGATTTTTGTATGCTTGGTCAATATTAATTGATTTGCCCATTACACATTGTTTATATTCTTGGTCACTTTGTAATTTATTTATAGGTTTATTTTTTGCATTTTTTCCATCTATTATTATGACATTGCCAATGCTTGGCTAAATGTTGTTTCTTTTTTCATGTGTGCCATTTTAAAATAAATGCTTGTTACTAAACTCTAAAATAGTGAGTCTGCACCATGTGAATCCACAGAACTTCCTAATACGTTGGTGGTTAGAGAGAATGGGCTAGGACTGAGTTTCATGGGAGATTTGGCAGTAATGACTCAAGTGACTCAAGTGACTCAAGTGACTCAAGTGACTCAAGTGACTCGCACAACCCGGATCAGTTTATTGAGTGACTCAGAATAACCCGAATCCTTCAAATGAATCGAGTTTGCCAGGCCTAGCTGGAAGTGTGTGAAGATGTTCCTAGAGTCCGTTATTAGAGACACACATCACACTGACACACATGAGAAGTGTGTGTTTCAGTGGTTATTATTGATCATTGTTTAGGTACATTAGATCACGTTAAGCTTTTTCACGTTAAGCTTTTTCCTTACAATAGGCATTAATGAAGCAGAAAGGCTTAATGTCAGATAACGCCCATAATAATTGGAATTTGGGTTAGATATTTTTTACAGTTTTCAGTGCTTATGGGGAGCAATATGAGAGAGGGATTTGGTTATTATTGATCATTGTTTAGGTACATTAAAGGTACAATATGTAGTTTTCCAAAACCATAACAAAAGACGTACTTTGCATTAAAAAAGCAAACATCACTATACCTTAATTATATATATTTCTTAGTTGTGTACTTACATTATCCTAAATGTTTCCACCAACTTTCAAACCCAGAGAGATTTGTAATATACTTCGAAGACACAGGACGTTTCTTTTTGTCTTCTGTCAATGGCGTCATATAACCTTTGACCAATCTAGTTGCTCTTAGTTCCAGGGAATTGTCAAACATAACGTGAATAAAGTTATAATATTTTTCACAATACATTACTTTGTCAGTGAACATTTTTTCTGCCAGAGACGCTAGATCCAGAAACGCTAGATGTCCCCCCCGTCTCAGCCCCAGATGTTATGCTGCAATAGTTGATGTGCCAGGGGACTAGGGTTTTATATATTCATTTTGGGGTCAGAGCTGTGTCAAGGTACTAGACCCAATGTATGCCCACTCTAATGTTCCTGATGTCATGTTCATCCTAGGAGGACCCTAGGAACATACGACAGGACCATGTGGCCTGATGACTCCTTCCTGTCCCCTTCCTGTGCCCTGCCCACTGCTGTGCTGGATTCCATGTCACTGCGGTGATGATCCCGTTTCCACCCAATGACGCCAGCTTTCATCTCCAGGCAGCTTCACGGTCTTCCTTCGCAAGACCACCGAACTGTATTGATGCTACATTGCTACATAAAGACTATGGTCACAGTCCACCCATCATATCTTCATTGCTGGACAATAATTGAACACTGATGGACCTTATTACAATGGGCTGTGTACCTTCAGATCCCCCACCCAGTACAGCCAGAAGAGGACTAGCCACCCCCTTGAGTCTGGCCTATCTCTAGGTTTCTTCCCAGGTCCCTCCTATTAGGGAGTTTTTCCTAGACACTGTGCATTACTTGTGTTGCTTGCTTTTGGGGGTCTCGGGCCGGGTGTCTGTCAAAGCACTTTGTGACAACTGCTGTTGTAAAAAGGGCTTTATAAATAAATTTGATTGATTTGATTTGATTGGAAGGTTGTCATTGCCGACGATAACAAAACCCATGATCCCACCCTACTTCCCGACGTCATCCAAGTACATCTTTTGCTATTGTTTTGATTGAGAGACCCTTACCGGCCAAAAACTACATATTGTACGTTTAAATCACGTTAACCCTTTTCCTTACAATAGGCTTTAATGAAGCAGAAAGGCTTAACGTTAGATAACGCCCATAATAATTGGAATTTGGGTTAGTTGTTTTTACAGTTTTCAGTGGTTATGGGGAGCAATATGAAAGAGGGATTTGGTTATTGATCGTTGTTTAGACATTAAATCACGTTAAGCCTTTTCCTCGCCATAGGAGACACAAATGAAGAAGAAAACGTTAACGTGAGATTACTTATAATCGTAGGATTTCGGTTTAGTTATTTTGACAGGCTTAAGTGTTCACGACAATATATGGCCATGAGAAATTTGGTGATGATTAATTGTTGTTTAGGTACATTAAACCATGTTAAGGTTTTTCACGTTAAGCGTTTTAGTATGTCACTGCTCCTGGCAACAGAAAATACCTACAGTCTATTTGTGAATGTTTGACCATGTAACAGCCTTTGTTTTCAACTAGGACATGACAACAAAGTTAATCCAATTAATCACGAGTAGAGCAGGCAGGAGACTACTTGTAGCTAAGCATGATTAACCCTTTAGAACAGACTATGTTGGTATTGTAGGCTATACACTCAAAAAATTGTCCCAGATAACTATTTAAGAAGTATAGGGGAACCCAAAGCGGTTCTACCTGGAATGAATCAAAAGGTTGACCCAGGAACCAACAACGGTTCTCTGTAACCAAAACATTTGGTTCTGCATAATGAACAGCCGAATGCCACAGGTACGTATAGGACAACTTGAGATTAAAATAGTTTTAATATCTTGTATATAATGACCTATAGCCTATATTAAAAACATATTGAGTTTGGGTTTGTGGAGAATACCAAACCCGCGAAAAGATAAATAAGTTTAGTTTTTGACATAAAGGCAATTCGTTTTAGTTTAACTTATTACTTCAATTTCGTTTCCAAAAACATTGGCTGGCACATTTGCCTCCAGCTGATTCTCACCCGTTCTTTTCCTGGCATCACCTTAACTATAGCGCTGCAGTTCGAATACTCAACCGTTGGTTGTTCAAGCTCGTTATTTTTTACAAATCTGTTTGTGATCTAATATAATAACAAGAAAGTCTTACCCAGCTTGCGATAGAAAAAGCCCCCAAAACAGCTCCCATAATATTCCAGTTTAGGCACAATAGCGCACTTAATCTCTGTAAAATAAATTATTACAGAAAGGGCTCCCCTTAGTTTTCTGTCCCTCCAAGTTGTCCAAGTTGTAGTAAAATGTAATTACAATTACAGTGCAATTACTTTAATTAAACGACTCTACTGTACTTGTTCGAGCCTACAGTAGATCTTTTCTTAAATCAATGCTTTCTAGCGGTGCGCGAATGTTTTGTCGATTTACGTCACACAGTGATGTCATCACGTTAAGACAGAGTACATTGAGATCAAACTGGGACACGTGGGACTGCGAAGGTAGCAACAGAATGTTGTCTGCGGTCAGAGCATTGTGTTGTTTAGTTGTTTTTATATTTACCAACAGCAATAGGAATTGGACTATGAGGTCAGTGGAATACCTTTAAGTGTCATACAATGTAGGCTAATATTCACTATGAAAAAAACCTTTATATTTCCCCTTAAATGTCCTTAATCTACCCTTTAAATATACAATAATTACTGTGTGGTTTAATGGGTTTTTAAATATGCATAGAAATATAGTAAGAACTGGGTGCAGCATTTTGATGTTGACTTGTTGGTATGGCCTCAAAACTTTGCACACTGGTACAGGAGCCCTGGGGGCTTGACAATATGCGTTGAAAAACCTTATTCATCATGGTTTACATGCTTTTATACATATACATACATTTTTTTGTTACATGTGAGTGGGTCTGAATCGTGCCTGTTTGCTACTGTCCATGCTTTCTTTGTGCAGGACCATGTCTCCAGTCTCCCTGTCTCAGCCCCAGATGTTAGGCTGCAATAGTTTATGTGCAGGGGACTTCCCAGTCCCCATTTAAATCTCATTGATATGTGATGGGGGATGAGAGGCGGTTTATTTATTTATTTTTGGGGTCAGAGTTGTACCGAGATAATAGACCTAAGGTATGCCAAATCTAAAGTTTCTGATGTCATGTTGATCCTAGGAGGACCCAAACCCTTGGAACATGCTTCAGGACCATGTGGCCTGATGACTCCTTCCTGTCCTTGACCTGTGCCCACCTCGCTGTGCTGGTGCCACATCACTGCTGATGGTAATCTCATTTCCATCTGGTGAATCCAGCTGTACATCTCCACAGAGTGTCTTGTTCTCTCTTCCAAAGACCACCGAATTGTGTTTATGGTACACAAAGACTACGGTCACAGCTCACCAGCCAAAACCAGCAGACAGTGCAAAATGCAGCTAACTTTGTACCACAGCCAGCCCACATTCTGTTAACTAGTCAATCTGGTGGTAACTAGCGAGATATTAGATTAACTGAGCAAGTTCAACACACGTTGACGTTTATTTGTCACATGTACAGGAGATGCAGATATATAATGCAGGTACAATGACATTCATGTTCATCCATTTGCAATGGCTAGCTCTAATATTATGATTAAGAGGAAGAAAACATAAATGTATTTGCAAAAAGAATCATTAATCTGTAGCCATTTTGCATCATTACCAAATTCAACTGTATGTTACAACAGTAAATATCCAGCACTACATGATCAGTAACACTGTAGATACTGTTGTCCTGAACTGCTCTGGAAATGGCCACTGTGTTTCTCTGACTGACGTATTTGACTAATTCAGCAGTGAGTCTGAGCCAGCATCAGCAGACAGTCAGATGGATGTGAAGGACAAGAGGACGGATGCTGAGGTGAGTGATACGATATAGTATAATGTAGATTAAGACCCCTCTAAACCTGTTTAGACAATTGTTTAGACTTCTGAGCTATAATCTGTTAGTCTTATGTCATTTAGATATCTTGTATTCAGTCCATTCATTCTAATGTATTCCAAAATGTAGGGATGCACCAATACCATTTTTTAAGGACCAAGTACGAGTACCAATATTATTTTTCTGTTACTCACCGATACCGATACTTATATCGCTGCTGTCTCTGTGAACAAACATATTCTGTATGTTACGTCACGTGAGGTATCAGTCTTTGGTATCGGGGGGATTTTTACAAGTATGAGTACAAGTACATGAGCTTGGTATCGGGCCCGATACCGATACTGGCATCCCTACCAAAATGCATAACAATGCACTTTGTATGTGCTCTTCTACATGAGACCAACATAGCATGACTATATCTGACTTTATCTGAACTGCTATTGGTAGGGAATTTTAAGTGTGTGACAGTGACAATGTTGTTATTCTTTTTATTCATACTGTTGAGAAGTGATTCTATATAATCATGTTTAAATACAGTTTAAACAGTTTAGAATGGTATTACTAAATGAGAGTGTTATACACCTACGGTTAGAGGCCTGTTGGAGGAGTTTGAGGCCTGTTAGACTGTCTGAAGGCAGACAGGGAGAAGGTTCAGGGTCAAACCATGAGTGCAGAAAGGTTGTTATTGTATAGTTATCTTAAGGGGACTTTCCTTAGGGAGGGGAGTAGTTGGTCACTATGACAACAGTTGATTGAGACAGAGAGATTCCATTACTCTTATATTATAGCATCAGAATAAGCTTGTAGCTTATAGCTTATGACTTATAGCTTATAACTCTGATATATATTAGACTGCTAATAAATAAATAAATAATAATAACTATATGATCTATTGTATGTTAGACTGTAATTCCATCACAGATCTAATACATGGGCATGTCATTCAGACTAATAGGACATTTTACTGACAGGACACTAGACAGATAAGGTTTACTGAGTTATTTGAGAATAACAACTAGCGAGGCCTTTTGATAAGATGCTAGACAGAAGTTAAGGTGACCTGCAAATCTGCTCATGTGAGACAGTCACGGGTCTGAGGAGATAAGGGTCTTCTTTTATAAAGGATGTGAACAACAACACTAAGGCTATATAAACCAGTTCCAATTGTTATTCGGGGCTTCTTCAAGCCCGTCATTGGTTCCTTGACATCACTGAGATGTCCCTGTTCCAGAATGAGATGTTACTTTATTAAAGATTCCATGATGTAACCACAACCTGACTCCTGAAACCATGATTTCAACGAAGATCCTGTTAAGCCTTAATCTAACCATCTATTTACAATACTGACAGTCTTAATATTATTCAACTTGTTTTAATTCAGCACCACCTGGTGGTCAGACATGGACAATTATCTATATTACATTTTCCAGGTGTCGCTCTCTTGTTAAAGCACCTAATTACCATCCAGCTGATCCCTGTCTTGAATTAAGTGTGTCTATTAAATGTTCCCCTCTGCTTGAGTGTTTGGTGTGTCAAAGTGGATTCGTCCCTGTGCTGTGTCACGTGTGTGAGGAGTAGGGCTGCCAGACATGTAGATGTACATTGCTACTTTGTGTCTTCACCACATATGTGTCGTAGTAGGTAATGTATATTTCAGAATGTAGAGCCTGGCGTATGCTATACATAAGCTGTGTCTATGCCACGATAAGAGCGTGCTCCATTTGCATGTTTATAAACTCCTCCAGTACCATGTGTATGTATGTATATCATTCTATGCATGTATATAATTCTATGCATGTATATCATTCTATGCATGTATATCATTCTATGCATGTATATCATTCTATGCATTTATATCATTCTATGCATGTATATCATTCTATGCATGTATATCATTCTATGCATGTATATCATTCTATGCATGTATATCATTCTATGCATGTATAACATTCTATGTATGTATATCATTCTATGTATGTATATCATTCTATGCATGTATATCTGTAACGTCCAGCCCTAATGGGCTGTTTATGGACTTCCTTTGGTTTAGTGTCTCTTGTGGTTATGTCTCCCTTGTTGCTTTCAATGTTTACACGGTGGTTTAGTTTGTTAGATTTATTCCTCATGTGTCCTCATTGTTACTGCCCTGTGTGTGTTTGGAATTCAGGTTCCTCCCCAATGTGTGGTATATGCCTCCCTCTTGTGCCCCTGTTGTATATTGCATGTTCCCACCCCTCACTCCCATGTCTTGTCACATGTTTCATGTTAACCAATAGATCACGGTGTAGTTAATTTCCAAGTCCAGGTGTTTTACATTGTCTTCGTTAGTATGTGTATTTAGGTTTAGTGTTTGGTCTTGTCTCTTGTCGTTCAATGTATCCTGTACGTGTCCTGTTCCCATGTTTCCAGTGTTTCCTTGGATTTATATACGCTTCGCCCCTCGTGGCAGTATTTTGTTTCTAGTTAAATAAAAGTGATTGCATTATTGAAACCTTCGCGCTTGTCTCTAACTATATGAGAGGATACGTGACAATATCATTCTATGCATGTATATCATTCTATGTATGTATATCAATCTCTTTCTTCCTCAATAAATACTGACGATATAAGGACTCCTGCGTTCTGCCTCCCTGTTTACCATCAACATCGTTATAGTGGGCTGTATAATGTATCACAGTCTAGCAACACAACAGTCTTTTTATGGTTTTCTAGCTAGCTAGAAATTTATAAATGTGCTAACATACGTGTGATTTGTAAAATGACAGTTCCTGCACTTATTTGATCCTCTACTAGACTGTTGAAACAGGCCTATTATCTGATGCCACTTCCTGATCATACTGAATACTTGCCCTTAAGAGGGAAGGAAACCATATGGACGTCATGGTTACAAGAACAGATGGTACCGTTCAGGATGTGTATGTTATTAACCATGCCAGTGTTGTTTATGCTACATTTGACAAGGCTGGTGTCTGCCATGCATGAAGTGTTTATACCACATCACCAGTTCTTAACATGAAGGATGGGGGGTGTTGCCCCTGTCTCTCTTCTCTCCCCCTGTCTCCCCCTGCGTCTACACGCTTGCTCAGACTTTAATAGGAAAGACAAAACTTTGTGAAGCAAGGCATCTCTATAAATGTTTCCCCCCATCTTTGCTGTTCATAGGGAAATGTATTTAATGTACATATTCTTGAGTTATACAGTTGTTTAGAATGAGTAGGCACCTTTAGATAAAACAGACACTATAGCCTAATACCAATGACTTACATTTTGTTAATTTATACATAGTTGTTTTGTAGATTAGAAACAAAGTACAGTGTTGTTTTGAATGAGTAGGCACATATCCCAAAAAATACTAAGTATAGCCCCGATCTGTTGCAGGACAGTCTATGTCATTATAGTCACTCCTCACCACTCCACAGATCTGTGCAGAAAGTTGTGGAGCTGCTGACAAGGGACGGTTAGTGGGAATTGGGAAAGGAGGAAAATGGAAAAGAATAAATATAAACAAAATACAAATATATACAGTATATTAATATATAGCCCGATCTGGTGTCAAACCAGCAACTCTGACAGTAAGAGACACAGGTAAATTACCAGATTAAAACTATGCAAGCACAAGTCTAAATGGACATTTGAAGTATTTTATGTGCCAATTAAGACAATAAAAAACTTAAATATTCTTTAATATTTTTTTCAAAGTCTGCAATGCTACTGTTGAGCTAAAGCAAATGGTCTTATCAAGTATACGTGTAAATATATTTTCTAAGTTTCTGCACGTGTTGATCAATGCTATTATGATAAAGTCAGCAGTCAATAGTAATACATATCTTACTGTCAACTACTAACATTAGGACGTGTCAATTATGATAACAGTAAGACATGTCTTAATGTCAGTAGTCAACATTAATATGCATCATTTTTATAATAAGAGTAAGACACATCTTTCACAGAAGCATTTCACAGCTGTTACATGCGAACGGAGGAATATACAAACAGACAGAGATCATTGCGTTGCCTCTCATCTGTTTTCATTGGAGAGGCACAATAAGTTCGATCCAGTGTCAGTAGGTTTACAAGAAAATAGATGTGTGCCCCCTTGTGGCGTTATTTGAAATTGGCAGCATACCAAAATTAAGAGTAATGCCTCTCTATCACGGCTGGGCAGCTCAGTCTCCTGTTCAAAAGCTTCCTGGTGTAACCACATTCACAACAACACCTTTGACGTGTCAAGGCCCCAGACTCCTTTAAAACCTGCAAAAAGAGAGAGGAAAGCTATTGACGAGACAGATGATTTCTCTGATCATACCAGAAAGGTCATTCCACAACCACGACAGCGATCACTCAGCGGGATAGAGGTCACGGTCAGGTCATGAAAAATGTACCACTCACAGTGCTCGGCTCAGCCGTGCCCCTGTCCTGCTTCTCCACACTCCTCTGCAGTTTCACCGGGTTAGAAGAAGACTGCTCAAACCTGCTGTTGGCACTCTGGGCACTCTTGGCACTCTTGGCACTGGCAGTTCTGTTCCCGCGGTTGGCGAGGGACGCCGGGGCAGACCGGGGCCCCTTAACTGAGCGAGCGGCAACATAGGAGGAGGCTGAGGTGGAGGGGACTGTTAGAGGCCTCACGGAGTTCCTTTGTCTGAGCTTGTTGTTCATGACGAAGGCGAAGGTCCTCTGCTCCTCACTGAGCTGACGCATCCGGAGGACCCTCTGCTGTTCCAGCACCTTCAGAGTCTGCATGGAGGGGGGGCAGTAAGAGTACGACATGTAGGTCACTATATGGCATGGTTCTGAATTTGACATACAGTTGTGTTGGAAATGATAGCAGTGTTCAAAAAAGTGATTAAAGCTCACAATCCTTATAATAGCTTTTATTTCCATAAATGCAAATGCATTGGGAACACTGCACAGTCTATTCCAAATCAAAACATTAAGAACAATCCATCAAATGTGTTATTACTTTACAGAAAGTGAAGGAAAAAGAAATGTTAGGCTGTTCAAAAAAATATCCCAAAAAATATCAGTGCCTGTATTTGTCTTTACAAACTTAAAACTTTTATTGTACAAATTGAAAAGCACTTGAAGATTTGCCGTCCTGTGAGACACTGAACTAATATTTAGTTGTATAACCATGGTTTCTGAGAATTGCTTCACATCTGTGTTACATGGAGTTGACCAACTTCTGGCACCTGTGAACACGTATTCCAGCCCAGGACGATTGGACAACTTTCCACAGTTCCTCTGCATTTATTGGTTTCGCCTCAGAAACAGCATTTTTGATTTCACCCCACAAGTTTTCTATTGGATTAAGGTTTGGGGATGGGGCTGGCCCCTCCATAACGTTTGTCTTGTTGGTCTGGAACCATGATGCTGCTTGCTTACTGGTGTGTTTTGGGTTGTTGTCTTGTCGGAACACCCATTTCAAGGGCATTTCTGGTATGCAATAAATAGGCCTGACACCATAGTATAAACCATGCTTGCGCCACCAAGCTTCACTGACTATACAGTGTACTGTGGCTTGAATTCAGTGTTTGGGGGTCATCTGACATACTGTCTGTTGCCCCTAGACCCAATGGCCCTCATTTATCAAACGTGCGTAGAAACCAGTGTAGATCTGAGCGCAGAAATCATCTTACGACGAGACTCACGTGTGATTTACAAAACTTTCGTATCACTCCAATTCCAGCGTACGAATGAGCGGCTGTTGATAAATCAGACGGTTGAAAACCATCGTAATTTAAATAACACGCCCACAAATTTGCATTGA